>MJUU01045775.1:22750-58323 GCA_002080025.1 Modiolus philippinarum
AAAAAAAAAAAAAAAAAAAAAAAAAATCGAAAAAGGAAGCCAAATCCAGTACCAAGGACATCTACCGAGAGCCATACACGGAATGAAGCCTCAGTATTTTAAGTGGTTAGAATTTTAATAAAAACAGTAAATTTCTACAACACGCAAGGTAAAATTTTTATGTCAGACAAGTCTGACTATTGGGCTTGTGAATACCTTCGGGGACCTCTGGTCCACCAGCAGTGGCATCGGCAAAATGGTTCAAAATACAAAAAATACCGAAGTTGAATAAAAACAGTAAATTTCATGCTGTACACGTGTTTCAAGGAGTAACCTCTCATCAGCAGCATTAAAATCAAATAATATGGAAAGCCATAATCATAATCCATAATCTGGGCATAATAAATTATGTCCAGAATTTCGGCAAATAAGCGCATCGAGAATCAGGATTTCGTCAATCTTTAATTTCGACATGTCGACATTTAGAAAAAAGAAAGTCGGGATTCCGGCTTGCTAGGGGCCGTCTTGAACTTTCTATGAGGAAAGAGTGTTTGCTTTTTGTTGAAGGCCTGATGGTGACTCAAAGATGAAAAACAACAATGAAAGCGTTGTTCAATTTGCGTGATCTTACCATGTTTTATAGGGATTTTGTCCCATGTACATTTACTCCATATCCCTTTATTTGTTAATTTAACGTGGAGTTTGTCTCTCGTGCCGTGTGGAGTCCGTAAAAAGATTCCCTGTGCTTGAGGTGTATGCTCTTTATTTTATGTGAGAATTTCTCATATGAATGCACTATCAAAATTCAACATTTGGCTTTCTTGTTTTCTAAAAAAAATAATAGCATTTTTCTGGCCATATTTATATATATTGCCCACATCACCCGAATTTCCTTGCTAAGTTTTCTTACAAGCCCTGTGATAGTGTATATGTTGCATTGTCTATTGGTCCCTTTGTCGGGCAAATGATGACAGTGTTTGTAAGAATACCTTTCGCGATATGTTATGCTTGTTGGAGACCCCGCATTCATGACAAAAAGTGTGTAAAAGAGAGGATGAATGTGGCGTCGTTCAACATTTAACAACTTAATTCCGCTCAAACCAGTGCTAGGGACCGTCTTGAACTTACTATGAGGTAATAGTATTTGCTCTTTGGTGAAGGCCTCATGGTGACTTGAAGAAGAACAACAATGAAACCGTTGTTCCATTTGCCTGATCTTACCATGTATTGATAAGGGTTTTGTCCCATGTCATTTACTCCATATCCCTTTATTTGTTCGTTGTTATCTCCTCCCCTCTTAAAGAGACTTTGCTTTACAAAAGGAAAACTCTCCCCAGTATCATCATATTTCTATTCTCGTCAAAACTGTGTAGAATAGGGTCTGTAAGTCTGGTCATGACGAGCCGAGAATTCGCGATAAAATTAAAATTTGAAAACGTCTCCCGCCAAAAGATGACGTTGTAGGATTATGACGTTTAATTTTTTGTTTTAAACGTCATATATTGTCATGCAAAATGCAACTTCCGGGTACAAAAATTATACCTGGAAGTTTCAAAATTCAACATGACTTATAGACCCTATAAGTATTGGTTGTACTATCCAAAAAAGAAGACTTCATAGTTAGTTTTGTAACATAATTATTGATGACAGTTTGGAATTTTCTAACATTCATTTTTGTAACTTACACACCTTAAATCTCACTCCATTTCCTGGGGTTTGTTTTCGAAGAAACAAAACTGATATTTAATACCAACCGAAAAACTGGAATATTTCTCCTGTAGCGAAGTCTTTCTTTGATATAACATCTCTAGGATGAAATTCTATCTGTTTGTTTTGTAGAAGATAATTTGAGCTCATCAAGAATTCCGAAGAAACGCAGAAAGATATTTATAGTCTGTGGAAATGCTAGATTAAAAAAAAAACACAACAACATATCCTTCGACAAATGTCATCAGTACATCATAAATATTTTGTATTTATGTAAAAATCGCTTTGTTATATTTTTTTAGAATAAAACTTTGGATCAAATAACAAGTCTGGTAATATTATAATTGGCAAATACAATTGATGTTCAATGGGAAATAAAATCTAGCTAGTACATTAAGGTGACCGTCGTAGATATTTTCTGTGGCGTATTTAAGATAAACAGCATTCATTAAAGAACAGTTTACCAAACTACAAATGACATGGATCAGTTAAGAGGCTATACCATTATTTTGGTTATGTGTATATAGTGATTTGATATCGAACATCATCAAAAACAACAGCAGTAGAAAACCGACGGCACAAAGGAGTGGAATGTACAAAAATCGAAGTCAAAAGACTTGGCCAAAACGAGGACACAGAAAACAATGACGTTAAACACAGAAAATAATGACGTTAGACAGATACAAAGCACTGAAATAAAAAAAAAAACAACATTCAAAAACAAGGCACTCACAGTGTGAACTCCAGTGATACTGAGAGTGACATCAGGTGCCCCGGAAGGGTAAGCATGTACTTCTCTGTTAACGGCACCCGTCACGTACACACTGTAAGTGAGTCAATCTAGGAAAATGTCCAAATCGGTAGTCAAATCCGGGAAGACGTGAATCTAGCTGAAAATGTCCGCTTTCATTTGGGATACTGACACGTCATATCTTTCAATGATGTTATGGTGACTGCCATAGAATATCTTGGGGGATGAAATTAACAATGGTTGAACAAATCCCTGACTAAGCAGCCTTTGGGGCAGTGTTTGGCTGTGTTAAAAAAAATACCGTACAAACTACAAGCTCGATAGTAACCAATCAACTGTGAAATGTAAACTCTATAGGCTGGAGAGGTAGGTATATTGCTGCTAAGATGTAGGTATATTGCTGCAAATAATGAATAGTTTGCTGAAATATATACATACAATGTATATTCTATTTATAAAGAGAAATCGACAGAGAGAAGGAGTTGTGTCGGGTAATTTCTTGTTTACTTCATATATTAATCCATCCTTATTCCTTAAGGCAAAGGCGATATGCTCATCTTGAATGCGTTAATAGCCTTTTAAAACATAATAGACATTAGTATTGAATTGGTGTGATAAAGCTTTTCAAAAGCTGTAAAGAAAAAAAAATGAAATCATTTTTGCACTGCCATTGACACACGCTTTAAGTGCGAAATCAAAGGTAACTTTCAAGATGGTATGCTTCTGTTCTGGACAATATAATGAAAAAGGAAGGAAATGGGGTAGAAGTCAAGGAGACAACATCCCATTTCCGGGTTAAAAATCAAAGCATCTAGGGGTCAACGTACGGTCTTCAACACAGTGAGGAGCCTCACACCATATAACAAGCCCTAAATGCCCCAAAAAAGTTAAAAAAGTGAATAAATCAATGAAAACATACCACATCCAATAACCCAATATCAAGAAACTAAAATTTTATAAAAAGACAAGGACAAGCCAATGACCAACATATTCCTGACTTGGGACAGACGCAAAATTTGTGTTGAGGTTTATCTTGTTTTCTTGGATCCAACCCTCCTCCCTGTGTGTGGTAAATGGTTAAAGAATAGATACATAACAAAACTCACAGTAAAAATCAAACTCAAAAAAGTCCAGCTTATCAGGACGAGTACCATTACAATGAAAAACATAAAATATAAAGACAATACACATGGATACTGTCCTGACAAATGCTCGCAGTAACTGACAGCTAGCTAGGGACATAATTTCTGTTAACTTGATATCAAGCCTTCTAAAATATTAAACTTCAATTCAAATACTTCTTAATATATTTTGTATAACAATATCACCAATTATGAAAGAACATGATGTTGTGCAATGCCAAATACTGCCCAATATGAAAAAAAAAATTAGGAGCTGATCAATATCTTTTCCAACAAAAACCAGAAGCAAAGATTTAACAACAATGCTGTATTTATATCCCCTATGAATAAGTTTTTTCAATGGATTAATAAGTTTGGAAGGACAATTTTTGAATTTATGCACTTTGTAAATGATATTTTCATAGAAATTTGGATATGAAATGCCATGTTGTACAAGAGCCCTTGCATGTAGAACCAAATCTCCTTAATAAGTCAATGTATCTATAATAAAATTTAGAGAAAGTTTTTATGAATTTATGATATCTAAGCCCTTTATGCAGAAGTTTTTCAGTTTGACAAAGATTTCGATCGTTGAAGTCAGAAGCATCACCACATACTCGTGCATATCGAATAAGTTGTGTAATGTAGACCCCGTTAAAAAGGGGCTAACAGAACATCGCTTTCGAGATGGGGAAACATAAATATAAGGAAATAGAAATCATCCTTTTTTATCATAAACTTAAGTGTTTAACTTTCCTTGATTTATTGATATATCAAAACCAAAAAAAGACGTACATGTATGATCGCTGCTGCTATTAGATATGAAAAAGAAAGGAAATGGGGTAAATGTTAAGGAGACAACATCCCATATCCAGGTTAAAACGACACAAAACAAAGCATCTAGGGGTCACCGAACGGTCTTCAACACAGTGAGGAACCTCACACCATATAGCAAGCCCTAAATGGCCCCAAAATGGTAAAAAATGGATAAATCAATGAAAACAAACCACGTCCAATAACCCAAATATCAAGAAACTAAAATTTTATAAGAAGACACGGACAAGTCAATCACCAACATATTCCTGACTTGGGACAGGCGCAAAAATTGCGGCGGGGTTAAACTCGTTTTCTTGGATCCAAACCGTCCCCCTATGTGTGGTGAATGGCTAAAAATGTATTTAAAGTAAGTTCGGCAGATAAATTTCGTCTGTAAATTAGAAAATTCAGTATTATTAAAAGCCAAAATATCGTCCAAATATCTATATGTATTGTTAAAAATATCCACTAAATGCTGTTAAGAAGGGTCTTTTTGAATTTTTGCCATTGTTGGTGACTCGTAAAGAAATAAATCTGCTATGATAGGTGCTCAGTTGGTACCCATAGGAATAACTTTTTTTTTGCCTAAAGATTGTACCACGGAAACGCACAAAAATATAATGAAGAAGAACATCTAATGCTGTCATCATATCCTGACAGTCCAGTTGGTATATTTGTCATGTTTGTTGTCACTGAAAAGTATTGCAACAAACGCAAGTACATCCTGATTTTTTGAAGGACCATTTGATCAAATATGAAAATTACCCTTTGATAAGTGTATGCAGTAATGTAGTATAAATGTATCGAAAAAGGTGTATGTTTTATCAACGGATCGAAGACTTTCCAAAACTTCTACCGAATTTTCAACACCCCAAAAGTAGTTAATTCAACTGTGTTCATAACATTTGTTGCTGAAATTGATGAGATTTCTTATGGTAGTAAGTGCACTGGTCAATAAAACAGAAATGTGTGTAGTTGAAAATTTACTTAATGCCGAAATAAAACGACATTTTAAGGATTTTGTTTTAAGTTTAGGAAGCCAATGCATAGGAATGCTTCTATGATTAGAAGTAGCTTTTATTTTAGCTGTAGCTATCATATGATCATCAATTATTTGTGTTTCTGTTGACGTGGTGGCTTGGAATGTACTTGAATTCGTAATTTCATTCCGAAGCACCTCGATGTAATACTTATGTCGTACAACGACCAAATCATTGGCTGCTTTATCATATGCTTATTGTCTAAAATACATATAGGGTCGCATCGTTCGCATATCACACTAGACATATTTGTCCTTCGAGGTTGCGTTTTTCTGGGCGACTTGGTTCTTTTCGGAGAGATATCTTGTGTTTTGGAGAAAAATTTTGATAGTTTTGCTGATAATGACCCTTTTTTGCTACTGATCAGTATTTGTGTATATAGCCCATTGACCAAGAAAAGATACAGAAAATCGAAACTACTTTAATTGTTTGGTTTGCTTTTAAAATGACTGGCTTTGTGAAAGTCCATGTTTTTTATGGCGAGATCGGAGAAAAATGTCCTGTTTTTTTTTTACCTTTTTGTCCTGGTTTTGCCTAATTACACATAAATTCAAATTTAAAATTCGCACTTAACTGATAACTAAATACGGAAGTCACTGTGAATTTAAATTCTGCATATGCGCATTTCGACAACTTATGTCTCTTCAGTGCAGATAAAATCTAAATGTTTGGAAGACAATAAACTCAAAGATGTTTCAAACTGATAGAGAACAAATAACCAATACGATCAAAATGTAAAGCCAAAATCAGCTAAGGACAGAGCTTTGCATGAGAGAGATACTCCTTAGTTTTCAACAAAATTTACAAAAGTTTAGGTATTTTACGGTTCCAAATAGAATCGGCTTTCGAGTCAGCACCGATGTACTGACTACTGGGCTGGTGAATACCCCCGAGTTCTTACAGTCCACCAACAGTGGCATCGACCCAGTGATTGTCTATCGAAAAGAAATTTGTTTTATTAATAACTCACTGTAAGGAGATACACTTATATGATTAATTGAATAAACACAATGATTGTAACCCAGATGATAAGAAGCCTACAAACACATGTATTTACAAAGAATAGAAAATATTTTTATGTATCTCATACCTATGAATGGTGGGATTTCAGGTTTAGTTATTCAAAATGTGTCATGCGTCAACATAATATTATCGAGTACTTCTATTAAGAAAAAAGATATGTATATCCTTTAAAAAATAATCGTTGTGATATAGCTAGGTGTTGAAAAACAACGGATTATTTTAGAGTAGTTTTTTTGAAAATAACTTGAGACATTTTTTGTATTAGTTATATAAAAATATTGTGTTTTACATTGACTATGTGAAAATAGTACCCAGGGTGATAAACAATTACTGTCCATCACCCTGGTTACTATTTTCCGTAGTCAATGTGAAACCCAACATTTATTTAATAATGGTATTATTATAGTGACTGTTGACTAATTTGAATAGGTACATTAGCAAATAGTTCTTTTCTGTTTAAAATGTTTCACAGTTTGGAAAGTCAAAAAACAAAAAACAAAAAACAAAACAAAACAAAAACAAAACAAAACAAAAAAAAAACAAAAAAAAAAAAAAAAAAAAAAAAAAAAAAAAAAAAAACAGAAATCATACTCTGTTTCAGACGCCACCCTTTTCTTTGCGTAACTTAAATGATGATTTAAGAAACTACACACTTGATCACTCGGATAATTGTCACCCACTTGTCGGTCAAACCAAAACTCCGCCTCAAACTCGTGGTGATCGATGTTGAATAACAATATACCAAAGTTACTGTCAATTTTGTTTCTGCATATGCGCATTCCGACAACTTATTGACATTGAAATCAATAGTCTTCACATCAGCAGTGGCTTACTATAGCAATAGTGCAGTCAACGCTATTTTTTAAAGAAAACTATGCAAGAATATAACTGTTTTACTATAAAAGAACTTTCTTACAGGATGTTTAATGATTATTATTCAAGTTTGTTACTAAATAATATCTCTTTTTCTCTCCATAGTAATTATTTATATTCTGTGTAACTTACAATTGTTAACACGATACTTTTGCAACATATTTTCAAGAAAATATTCCAGGACGAGACCGGTGGTAGACAAACAAGTTGAAATGAAAAATCGATTATAAAGGTAAAGATCACTTAGCATCCTCAATAAACGTTTGACGGCGCTCCTTTGAGCACAGCTTTTTTTGTGACTGGTTGAACACTTTTCACTTACCTGTGTTGTACTGTAAATTTACAAAAATCAATGTAAAAAATGGATAACAGTAAACACCTACAATGGCTGAAAATTATAATCACATGAAGAACACGATTAAGACAAAAGACAAACGTAGACAACGATAGGAACTCGGGACAGCCGGACTTGGTACCAAACATCTTAACAACAGCATTCCTAGTGTTTATTGAGGATACTACATCATTCTAATGTAACTGTAAGGTACGCGTATTGAGTTTTTTCAATAACTTAATGTCGTTAAAAATATACTAGTACTTCATTTAAACAAGTAAGCCCCCAATCTTTGGGATGATACATGAAATTCCAATACGTTAAAATTGAACTGTAAAGAGAACTTTAAACTTGTATTATAAACTTCAACTGAGTATTTTACATCTAACTACTAACAGGGATACTTCTCATGTGGTTCTTCAAATCTATCAATTTAGACAGATCAGCACAATACGCTTCCATTTTCTTATCAGATATCACTACTTTTGCCTATATTAAATTGATATTTAATTATTACTATGACCAAAATAGTCTTTAATAATTATTATGATCGATTAATCTATGTTTATCATTATAGTAATGGTCAAATATATTGAAAAAAAAAAGTTACCCATTGTCGATCTCAATGCCACGTGTATTACCATCTTGATTCGAATTACACTTGATGACCTTTTACCTACCTACAATAGGTTATTTTAGATAATCCGGGTATATATTGTTTCCCCTCATATTATATTAATGTCGAAAATTGTCGATTAATACTAATAATTGATCACTTGTATAATATTTCGTAAAAAGACGTTTTTATTATTATTATTATTATTATCATTATTATTATTATTATTATTGTATATTTGTTTATTTGTTTATCTACATATTGTCGTCTACTTCAAGTCGTATATATAAGTATGAATTGACCTCTTGTACACTAAATGGTGTCTGAGGATAATAAAGTATTTGTCTGGGTATTTGTTGTTGTTGCTGTTGCTATTTGTTGTAATATTCCAGCTGTACAAATAAATCCACAAACCAGAGACGGTGTTTTTGATTAGCTACTATGCCTACAAAGCCCGGCTTCAATGATATAATAAAAAGATGTATGGATGTTGAAGTCACATCCACTGAACATTAAAATCATTGATGTGTAATACGTACAATCTCAGATATATAAATTAATGGAAACCTTAACTCACTTGATTAGTAAAGATAACAGTAAAACACTTACAATGGCCGGATGTTACAATCACATGCCACAATCCACCAGGAAACTGCACAAGGAAAACATCAAAAAGAAAAAAAAACAAAAAACAAAACAAACAAACAAAAACAAAACAAAGAAAAAAAAACAACAACAATCACAAAAAAACAAACAAACAAACAAAAAAAAGCAAAAAACAAACAAACGTAGACAACGATTAGAGCTAAGGATAGCCGGACATGGTACCAGCAAGAGCTAGCGGCAGGGTCAGTCTTAAACGTGTTAACACAAGTCAGTGTTAAACGTAGGTTAAAATAAACCAATTATCATCTGAAGCTGAAAGATTCCAAAAGATGCATCCGCTGACCAAATATGATTGATGTGACACATATAGTATCTGATATATGAACCTGAATGCAAACTATAACCTGGGTCCTTGAAGAATAAAATGTAGGTCAGACTGACCAAACTACCATACAATGGAAGCTGCATCCCTCTCCAGGAAGCATCCATTGGCCAAAGATGATTGATGTCCCAGATGCAGTTTCTCAGATATGAGCCATCATGCAAAATTTAAAATGAGTCATTCAAGCATAAAATGTAAGGTCGGAGCGGCCAAATCATCTGAAACGGCATTACTCTCTACAACGCATCCACTGACCAAATATTATTGATTTGTCACATGCAGTTTCTCGAATATTAACCTAAATGCAAAATTCAAATAGAGTCATGGAGGCATGAAAAATGACCTCGGATCTAAAAGTAAAAGTTAGATGATCAAGGGTGAAATACAGGTAAAATAGACCTTCACTGGAGACTGTGAGCCAACCCAAGATATACATGTAAGCACACCTTGATGACCCTACACTTCATCATTATCAAAATACAAAATCTAACCAAATGTGGACACAGACATGAATTATGAAGTTTCTGCAACCGTTCCCCTCAACTCTGTTCAGGCGAACGAAAATTGATAAACAAATACAAAATATAGATGTGTTAATTTCAATGCAAGTAGGATTTTTTGAAAATCATCATGCACAGTTGTAAATCTCCTCCTTTTAATTATTGGGTATTTGAAATGGAGAAGGGGACAAGTTCACTTATCAAAATTGGGATAGCTATATTGTTTGTGAAGTATTTTAATAGAAATTGTCCGATCCATTCTAAATGTTTGTTCTGTATCTGTGCAACAGGGACATAAGTTGTCGAAACTTCCATCTGGACAAATGCAGATGACTTCAATTGAAATAATTTGTTGTTTTATTACTGTTGCATGGATCGATGATACTGCTATCATATTAATAAAGTCGTAAAATATATCGGTGTTGACCAAACAAAAACACAAAAAAATGTATACTATTTTCGAGAAACGTATATGATTGGGTATCGTGAATCAATGCAAATTTTGATTTTGCCTTAAACGAAACGTTTATTCTATACGAATAACATATTAGGCCAAATATCTCGTGTAGTATTATTATCGCATGCTCAAACAATTCATTTGGCTTTGACTTTATTTTGCATTATCCACTTGATATTTTACGAAATGATGTCTGTTTGCATACGTTGCAAGCTCTGTTACTTTTTTTACCAAATGGCTGACATTTTTTGGTCTTTCAGCAAGTTGCTTTGCCAGCTCCGTGCATCTTGTACAGACTTGGTGATTTCTTGACATGCTGATCGCACCTTCTTCATTTCAGCGGAATTTGAACTTTATCTTTTATATTCAGTCATATATTTAGAAGGTTTGTAACGATCCCATTGATAGGTAGTTTTGTTCGCAGCGACGCTTTCAGTCACAAATTTTCTTAAGGTTTTTGAGGAATGCCTTTCCACATCTAATTTCCTTTTTGTATTCTGAAAAAGTTATCAGTTTGTTTTTATAGGCTAGTGTGTAAATGGTCCATTCAAAATTTGTTTTCGTATTTTCAAATACTGACAGTCCATACACACCCCTTAAGAAATGCTAGCATAACGTTGGACGTTTGAAATGTAACCTTTATGCCATGCGTTATGATTTTAACTTCTCAGTGGCGAACTTTTCCTTTCTTAGCAGTATTCTAACTACCCCTCTAGTGATGGAGTTTACATTGAAAACTCGATACATTAATGTTGAACACAAACTTTGTGAGGCGATTTTTAGTAGAGCAAAACCTCTATCCCAAAAGCTGTGAGACAGGGATTTGTTAAGCCCATGTAAATTTCACCCCTCGGGAAGGTATATTTCATATAAATAAAAACGGATATTTTTGTCAAGATTTTTGTCAAGATTCACGTCTTCCCGGATATAATTTTACCGATTTTGACTTTAGAAAAGACTGGCTTGCTGAAAGTGTGACTAGTGCTGTTAACAGAATAGGACATGCACCTGATGTTACTCTCGACTTTATGGGAATTTACACATTGAGTGCATTGGTTTTGAATGTAGTGTTTTTATATCTGCAGTCTAATGTTATTGTTTTTCTGTGTTCTCGTTTGAGTCATATCTCTGGAGTTTGAATTTTGTAAATTGCAGGTTTTTTTTCGTCGATATTCTACTCAATGAATCATGGGTAATTTCGTGCGAAAATATAAAAAAATAAAGAACGTATACTGTTTGACGTTTGAAAGGACAATTTATGCTTCTATTGCAGGAAAAATTATAATTTTACTTAATAATTGTGTATCCGGTTCCTACAAATATTCCCTTTTCAATAAAAAAAAAATTGGAGATAACCGGATATACCTTGGATATATATTTATCCGGATATTTGGAGGCGGCAAACCATTGTAATTCTTGGAAATAAAAACGTACGTCAAAATTGTAAGTAACACCATACACGTCTTTAGTGTTCAAACGGTTTTATATAAACATATTTCTCTAATGATATGTCAAATGATCTGTTTAAACCGGTTTTGACCCGTTAGATAAATTGTTATATTCATCGTTTGTTGAATAAAGCCCCGTGCTATTTCCAGCCAAATCAATTCGAAATACAATTCTCGGTGTTTATCATTTATCATTAGAGAAAAAGATTAAACAATTTCTCCCGCTTATTACCATATTTTATCCACTCTCCATATTTAAATTTAAAAACTTTAAATGCTCGTCAAGCCTCCCAATTAAAATCTTAAAATTTAACTATCTGGAGTGGATAAAATATGGTAATGAAAGGGATCTTGTGGTTTAATCTATATGTACATGTAAACATTGTTGGTAACCAAGTAAACATAGGTTAAATTATCCATTTTAAGAATAACATACATTGACAGGTAAGCTGTGAATTAATTTGTTTATTTTGATCCATGATATTTCAACTTGACATTTTATTTCATATTGTAATATGAAAAGATAATTAAATTGTACTAGGTTAGCTTTTTGTGGTTTAGTTCAGTACCTAGTATTCACTATTAGAATGCTGAGACTTCGAAAAAAAAGAAGAAATAGAAAAAAATTACGATTGATCCAAAACCAATACATATAAAATGGTGTAATTTAAATGTCCATATCAATGGGATTGTTCTTGAGATCGCTTAAGATAATCGTTACTTTAAATAAAAAAGTAGGTAATCATTGTATTTACAGTACAAATAGTTTACAATATATAGTCTCTTACATTGTTTTAAGTTTATTACGTACACTTTTTAAATTGGGATAGTTAAATTTTCCCATTTCAAAATTCGACGTTTATCGAGAAATTCAAATTGTGAATGTGTACCTATCGAGATTATGAGAAATTATCGTAACAATGGGGAAAAAATGTTAGAAATTGTTCTTCTGAAATCTAGACAGTCAATTTATTCAAAATTAATTGATCTCCGTCATTTCAATTCTTAAAATATGGCGCGAATTATTGCTACCATCGTTGCTATTTTTATCATTGCGCCATGCATCAAAAGTGATGTTGAGTAGAATATTTTAAGTAAATGTCATATGATCTATAGACTTAGTAATTTTTGGTAAAAAAAAACAAAAAAAAACAAAAAAACAAAAACAAAAACAAAAGGAAAAAAAAACTTATTCAGAAAGGATATAAATACAGCATTGTTGTTAGATCTTTACTTTTGGTTTTTGTTGGCAAAAATATTGATCATCTCCTAAATGCTTTACACCATAACTAAATTTAAACAATTTTTCATATTGGCAGTATTTGGCATTGCACAATATCATGTACTTCTTTCATAATTGATGATGTTATTATACCAAATGTATTCAGAAGTATTTCAATTGAAATTTCATATGTAAGAAGGCTTGATATCATACATGTAGTCAACGGAAATTATGTCCTTAGCTAGCTGTCAGTAACTGCGAGCATTTGTCCGGACAGTACCTGTGTGTATTGTCTTCGTGTTTGATGTACTTCATTGTAAGGGTACTCGTCTTGATAAGTTGGACTTTTCTCTAGTTTGATTTTTACTGTGAGTCTTTTTGTGTATTTATTTTTAGACATTCACCACACATAGGGGGGAGAGTTTGGATCCAAGAAAACGAGTTTAACCCCACCGCAATTTTTGCGCCTGTCCCAAGTCAGGAATATGTTGGTCATTGGCTTGTCCTTGTCTTCTTATAAAATTTCTTGATATTTGGGTTATTGGATGTGGTTTGTTTCCATTGGTTTATTCACTTTTTTACCTTTTCGGGGCCATTTAGGGCTTACTATATGGTGTGAGGTTCCTCACTGTGTTGAAGACCAGATGGTGACCCCTAGATGTTTTGTTTTTTGTCGTCTAACCTAGATATGGGATGTTGTCTCCTTGACATTTACCCCATTTCCTTTCTTTTTCATATTTACCCAAACAATGATTCAGATGGTAATTTTATTACCATTCGCTCGCACTATTTCTATAAATTGACACGAAACATTTACATCATTGACTAGAAAACAAATTTTCCCCATTTAAGCTATCATAGTCGGTCAGGAGGTTTTTGGCATGCCATAAAACCAGTTTAACCCACAGTTTCTTTTGAAATGGCTGTACCAAGCCAGGACCATTGAGGTCGACAGTTTTTTCGGTGGCTTCCAACTGATTTTTGTTTTCATGGACTTCAGCTCTTGACAACTCTGCTCGGTAATTTTATTTTTACCCCCATATGCCAGAAATTAGAGGAAAAAAAATATATTAAAATTTACATTTCTGTTCAGATCCGTGATAAGGGATAAAGCAAAACTCATCAACCATTTCAAGAATAGTGATCTAATTTTCATTTTGAATGATAACATGATTTTTTTCTTTTAAGTCGAAAGGATCAAAGATATCCATATTCAAACTATGGTGGATAATCTCGGCTCTGTCGAAAAGAGAAAAATGACCAACAGAACTAAGTTTATTAAATCTTTGACCAAAGACAAAGATTTTCAACTTAATCTCAAGAAAACTGAGACAACACGCGTATTGAGATCGAATTTCAAAAGAGCAATGCATACTGATAGAAAACGGAAGAATGCGTCAGTCTCTGATGGACCAGCACCGAAAATAATTCGCAAAACAAATAGGACTCCGACGGACCAAAGAAATACACGAAACTCAAGAGATTGCAATCACAGTAACAAAACTGGAACGAGTACGAATACACGAGCTGAGGGGAAAGACAAAATGAGTTCTTTGAAATCAGAATTTAAAAGACGACAATCGTTTAAAAGAAACTCAAAATTTCATTTCAAATCAGCAGTCCGGAAAAATAGTCCAGCTGAAACCAAACCTACAAATAAAAAACATCTAAACTCGAGAAAAGTAAAGAAAGAGAAAAATAAGTCATATCTAACGAAAAATGTTAAAGGTAACATGGGTTCATCTAAGTCAAGTGTTAAATGAAAATTCCTTGCTAAACAAAATAATAAGTCTAAAGGATTCAAAACAAAAACCTCCAAATTTAACCAAACGGCCTTATTTCCGTGTCGTAGGCAAGTTAAAAACGGATCTGTTCGGATTTGTGACAACAATTTGTTGTGTTGATAGTGATACATTGTGGATAGGTAGACAGGTATTTGGTAAGCTAAAGAAAGTTAAGTATCTGAAAACTGGTACACTTCCAATTCTACACACATTTCAAGACGTGGATTTTGTTGACTTCTGTTTAGACAGGGAAAACAATCAGATCTTGTATTGTGATCGTGTGAATAAATGCGTGATGTCGATTTCTTCAAATATGGAAATTAAAGAACTGAAATGTTTCCAACCACTATGTGCAACTTGTATCACTGTATCCTCAGACAATTTTATTTTTGTAGGTCTTTCAAATAACTATGCATATGATTGCATTGAACAGCCCTGTCCGAGACAAATAGTGAAAATTGACAAAAATGGAACTATTTATCAACGAATTAATTCTCTTCATGACGGATCTACAAATTTTCTGTTCACACAGAGAAGTACAATCAATCCGATTAATAACGACCTTTTAGTTATTGGATTTCGAAACTCAAAGGAAGCATGCATTGCCAACTTTAATTCCAAAGGAATCAACGAGTTCTTATACTTTGGAGCGAACAGGAACACCCTATTTGTTCCTCGTGGTTTGACTTGTTCAAATCAAGGGACTGTTTTAGTTGCGAACGCACACAATGGTGACATACATATTCTTAACAAGAATGGAGTTTGTCTTCATTTGATGGACATGAAAGCCACGGGACTACCAGAAAAACCTTGGAGTTTTTCCTGGGATGTCTCTGGTCATTTGTTGATAGGAGCAATGTCTAAGCCAACAGCTAACATTCTCATCACTGAATATACTGAACACTCAGGGGACGATTAATGCTTTATTGATTAATCAACCAATTAAAAATTTTCGTCAGCAAATATACTGACCACTCTTTTGACAATTAATTAATTTTCTTATAATTAGACAAAGGCTTACATATTCATCACTGAACAATCCGGAGACGGTTAATGGATTCATGACTAAGGGACCGACCATTTAACTTAAGGGGGGGGGCTATGTTTTTTTTGGACCTGATTTAATGTGAAAAAAATATTTTTGCTGCCAAAATGATGAAAAGTGATCAAGGCATTCCAGAAAAATCAACAATTGCTAGCATTCGGATCATTGAATATGCTGACCACTCTGGAGACAATTTATGCATTTCTGAAAACCAACCAACAGAAAACATTTTCACCATTTGATATTCTGATTTAACCGTTGAAGAAGAATCAATTCCAAGATAAACTGGTGGAGTCCACATAAAAAATTGTCGACTGCAATTGTCCTGACTTGGTACACGCATTTTTAAAGAAATCGTGGGTTAAATCGGTTTTATGGCATTCCAAACTTCCCCTTTCATATTGGTAGTGCCGGTAGCAACTCATTAGCAATTGCTATTGAAAGGTCGTGGACAGTACTAAGTAAACAAGAATCTTGAATCAGTATTCGGACCTAAACTTCAAAGATGTGTGATTTTTCTCCATTTGAATATGACTGTTTAATGAGAAAGTGTCCTTAAAGATAAGCCACATTATCTATTTGATAAGTTTTTTTTTTATTTTTCAGTATATATAAGGACTCACTTTTATATACTTAAATAAAAAAGACAGTATAACTGACGGTTTTTGGTTATTATACCTAAAATACCAATTCTCCAAATCCTACTTCTTGATTTTGAAAAAAGACCTCTTTCGCTAAAAATTGGTTCAAATTATTCTGGTCGCAAGCTTTGCACTGAAAAGCACATAAAATATCCATTTATAGTTCCCTGTAACTATAGACAAGTTTCAGTTACACGCTGTTTTAGTAAATATCATAGACAAATTTTTGCATTCTGAATTGTTGTTTTTAACACTATCCTTTGATCGGTACTACTATTTTTGTTTTGTACTCTGTATTTATATCCTATAATATTTTTTTAATTCAAAGGTTATCATATTGGATACCAAGTGGTATTGAATCCTATTGGGAAACATATAACTTTGATTCTATCCTCTTCTAGAGCAGATTGACTCAAACCTCATGGTAGCGATGGTAAAGGTCAAGAGAGATAACTCAAATTTAATTTCAGAAAATGTCAACACTGGTTCAGTTATATAACGACCTCCTACCACTCCAAAGTTTTAAACATGAAATGACTTTCGACTTCATTGAGTCTCAGAGATATTGATCCTCGTGTTCCTTAGCGTTCATGCACTAAAAGTAGTGATGAGATGGTGATTCTCACTAAAAATATACTGTTAGAAATACAGAAATAGCGGATATTTTTTTCCGCCATGATTATCTCCCTTTGACTTTCACCTGACTGAAAATGACCACTACATATTCGACTGGCTTGTCACATTTTATTTTTTTTAAATAACTTTTTTCAAATTGACTGAATTATATCCTAAAAATAAGAAGAGGTTGATATAATAACGTTTTAAAAATCCGGTGCCATTGATACTCATGGTGACCCCAAGAAGAAGAACGACAGCCAAAGCGTTATTCCTTTGCTTGGTTATACCATGTATTTGTAGAGATTTTATCTCATGTGGTTTTACTCCATCTCCTTTCATTGCTTATTTTACTATCATGAAGCTTCATAAAAGCTTCATTCGAAACGATTGGTATTTCGGTCTGATCTGATTACAAACTCTACTGCAAAAGTTAAATCCATTTCTTTTTCGGTCGTTGACCTTTTCTTTTGGCCAATCGAGTGCACAGCTTACGTGGTATTTAAAACGCAATCGGCGGGTTTTCTCATATCGAGTCTCGCTACATAAACATACACACGTACAGTTTAATTTTATTAATAGTTCATTTTGTTATTAAATTTCGGGGCTGCTTTCACGTATTTCAATGTCAACCTATTGTATTACTTCTTGGGCCCAAGTTACTTTTTGTGTATATGTAACATTCATGTTTTTTTTATTATTATTATAATGTGAAGTTATGATTAATAAATTGTAGCGAGGCACTCATTCCCATACATGTCTTTTAGTTATTCTTTTGAACGTGAGGCCCGTCATGGGTTTCTTGATTACCTGATTATCAGGGCATTTTTTAATGATTATTTGATTATAAGCTTGTATTTTTCTATACTTTTTGATTACTAAGCCAAAAATTATTGATTACCAAGGGAAAAATTTAATGATTATTTGATTACCAAGGCAAAAATTTAATGATTATTTGATTCCTAGGACCCCCATGAGGACCCTCAACGTATAGCAAAGAAAACATTTATTTTCGGACGAACAGAGAAGGGAGAAAATAAACATAGTTAAACATCGGACGCTACGAAGAAAATATTTTATTATATCATCTGAAACTACTAAAAGCAAAGAGAACCGGAATAAATAGAAGTGGTGCATGAAATATTTTTGGAAAAGATTATAAATTTCGTTTTGATTTTAACAGTGCCAAGCTTTTATTAACTTTTTACACCCTATGGCTAAATCATTCAGATAATCTCATCTGAGGATAGTGAAAAAATAAAACCATACTTTCAGCAATGAATTAAGACACCCTACAAAAACTGGTCTGTGTAAACTCAGCTTGGAATTTATGTTATTCTTAAAGGTACATAATATTCAGATAAGTTTATGATAATCCATATTCCTTAACGAGTTATACTAAATGACGTTTATGAAAAAAATATTCTTCCAGCAGTTTAATACCCGAGTTCAAAATTGTCTGTACAAATGAAGGTACATGTATTCAATTACAACCATATTTACCAATTTCTTGGCTGAATATTTTAACATCGAGGGATTCAGTGTCATTAAATGCACTTTTTATCATAAAATGAAAGCATTTAACTTTTATTCATCGGACGTCGTACGCCGACACCCCCCTTAGAACCCTCAATATCACTGACTGCATGCATAAATATATTTATGGAATATAACGCCCACCAATGGACATATATCAGATAATTTTTTTTAGCACTCTGAAGAAAATAAACGAATTCTTATATATTTTTCAGATATGCGATGCTTCATTTTTGTTTTTAAGGTATTTGTAGCTTATTTCAGACTAGGCTTCCTGGGCTAGCCGGTAGTTCAACGGCGAGCACTTCTTGACTCATTTTATGTTCGGCCATTGTTATTGTTTCCTGTTATCTTTTCTTCATTTATGTTTTGTTTTATAACGAAATATTTTTTTATTTATAGACAATTGTATTGGTCAAAATTGAGTGTCAAATCTACATGTTTTCGACAGGATATTTTCCATGTCTCGTGTGTCCCCATCAGTTACATAAACAAGAGAAAAAAAAACGACACGAATAAGAATCGAAATAACGTTAATTTGAGTATCTGAGACGTAAATAAACTGAATTTTTACCATCAAGTCATAACACATAAAATTCAATAAAATTTAATCATTTAAATCATTTTCTTTGTTTATCATTTTCATTTTTCATGTTTTCTCTCCGTTTAAGCCATTTTTCTCATGAATCAGATCATTGCTTTTGCTGACAAACAGGAAATATTTCTTCTCCATGTTACAGAATTGTGCGGATTTAATTTATTGTCGGATATCATTCTTGTCATAGTCACGACTGTTAAAACATCGAACTAATATGTTTGGTTCTTAGTTCTACAGCGTTTGTTTTCCATGTTAGTACACCGATTTATTTTTGGTTTGAATCTAAATAGTATGATATTTTTGACGGGTGCAATGTATGGTCTTAAATGTTATAGAAAAGTTACAACTTCTTATTTCTGGCAGTATCCAAAGAAAAAAAAATGCAGTCACTGGTACACGCAGTGGTTCGTTAAAGAGATCTACGATATGTTCTTTCAACGTTTTCCCTAATGAACAGTAATACATCTATTCTTATTCAACGATAATGTGTTGGTTATTCAACCCGTACATACGTTATTGTAAGTAGTATAGTTCTGTCAACTAGTCAGTGACATGCTGTTTTGATTTCTGTTCTGTGTCTAGTAATATTTTTAGCAAGTACACATTTAGAAAATGTAAAATGCAAAATTTCATTGTGATGGATTAATACTAGCAACATTTTTTTCCAGGAGTGCTTCTTATAAGTCTTGTCATTATCGAACTCTATCATCTGTGCGTTCAATAATTTCTTTTGTTTGCACCTTCTTTGTGTTCAGTTCTTGCTTTTGTTTGGACAATCTGTGAGTTCCGTAAGTGTTTTTTTTATAGTTATGCTGCATCTGTTTCTCATCCTTTATAGTAATTTCAGGAATTAGTAATTTTGACCAATAACCATTAACCACTGCCATTAACCTACTTTTGGAATGGCTTTTATAACAAGTAAGTGTTTGTTTGCCTCATATCATTGCAGATAGGTAAAAAACACTACATATAAAGAAATGTACCGCAAAAAGAATATAGTAACAGCAGTAGAATACTAAAGAGATGTGACTCGTCGTTACCTAGTAATTGACCGAACGCACCGATTCTAATTTGCGGGTGCGATGTTAAAGGATAGCTGCTTGTCCTGCTCTGTATACAACACCCGTCAAACTGTCAGTTAGTCAATCCAGGAAGACGTGATATCCATCTTTTATGTCCTGGGGACGGCCAAATAATTTCCGAAGGGTGGAAATTGTCAAAACAACAAATGACCCATATTGCTTTTAATTATAAAAGCTTTTAAATATACACAAACTGCTAAATTCGAGTTGATTAATGTAAAAGCTTTAATTTCTCACAAGGACCTCATCTATTTCACGAATCTAACAAATGTAAGTTGGTTGCGGCTTTGATGTAAACTAGCTGACATCAAGTTTTGTTGAAAAAGCCTTACAAATAAACCTTAAATTATTATAACATGGCATTGCCTAAATTTTCCCATTAGAAATGATACTTGTCAAATTTTTGATTTTGTTTTTTGGAAGAAACATAAAATGCCCTATAAACGGGAAACAGGCAGAACCACACCTCCATTCTTCTTTTATTTAATTCGCAGTCGACGAATGGATATTGTTTTTGTCAAATTCAACTGAACTATCATATGATGATGAATTGAAATGATTTTTACTTCATAAATACATCCAGCGATATTTATTTCAGAAGTTTGCGGATTTTTAGACAGAAAAAATTACGACACCTTAGCTATTCTTTCGGTGTTCATGTTGCAATGAAATAAAACATGGAAACAAAAGGAAAAAAATAAAGTAGAAAGACTGGTATAAATACACACGTCACATGTAATTCATCCAATCATGGCTGGTTCATCTGTAAAATCGTTATTACGGAAGTTTTTAGTAGCGTTCACAGTGGAAAATAATCATATTATACGAAAAAAAATCAATACATCAACACCTTGAGAGGGAATCAATTATCAATTATCAATCTTAAGCTAAGAGTGATTTATAATTAATCTATTTGCAGCGCTTCAGATTAATTATTTTTCGTCAATTAAAATTTATTTAAATAATTGTCATGTAGGACAAATTATAAGTTCACTTCAATTTAAAAAATATTTTACTTTTTAGGTAGTACATAGAGATTAATACATGGCCTTTTTCCATATCAGCACGGTTATCATCCCGAGACCCCCATATCAGCCCGAGGCGCAAGCCAAGGGCTTATATGGGTCAAGGGATGATAACCAAGGCCATGTCTTAATCTGCTTATTTTATATTTCCAATTAGGAGTTATCATCACACCCGGTCCAAAATAGCCATATCACCGGGCTGATATGGATATTTCAGAACGAGGCGGTCTTATATGGCCATATTGGACTGGGTATGTGATATGAACTGAACAGAACATATCTTTGCTAAGTATGTAATAAATATTTATATTCTATAGGTTTGGATTCCGGTTATCCGTCTTCCTGGTATTTGAGGAGATCATTTTCTGCCTTCAATTACACGAAAGTTCCTATCTCGAAAGTCCCGTTTTGGTGAGCTTGCGTGTAAAAATGCCAGAATGGAAGAAAACAGGATAAAATCATTAATTTAAATAATATCATCCTCAATTAACATTTTGGCAATCACAATTTTTGACGTTTTCAGAACAAAAGTCCTCCTTTTTAACATTAAAAGTCAGATGATCAAAGTGCAAAAAAATTAAAAAAATCTAAAGTACCAGATAATAAAATGGGAATTTAGCAAAAGAACAATCGCAATATACCAATTAAACAGTCAATTGTTCAGAGAACAATTGCAAGGTCTTTCACCCGTTTTCACCATGAGTATAACGTTTGCTTTCATTCTGATGTCTATAAAATATTTCGGTCAAAAATGTGATGAAACAAAAGTTGTAACCTTTATTAGTCTTTTGCTCAACGGTTGCTAAGGACTTTTTCGAAAAATTAGCTTGTTGCTAAGGACATGAAAGTCACTTCGGGTTGGCAATGTCATTTATTTCCTCTTTACAACTTTACAAAACTTTTTGCATATGGTTCCTAAGGACTTTTATGGCAAATGATGTTGTTGCTAAGGACCCTGACCTTTGACCTTGACCCCATTTTGTCGGCCATATTGAACTGAACATTTTATCTTCTTATAGTTTCTTTGTATCTTTTATAGTTTTTGAGATATCAGCAAAAACCCTAAAATCGGACCTCAAAAAATGGTTTTTGGGCGCTAGGACCAAAACGAATGGTCCAATTATTTTGGACCCATGTACCAAATGTAGATCTTAATAAGACTAACATTTTCTCCAATACAATTCATTAGCTATCTATTACGGGTTCCAAGTTTATCCATTAACAAGGTTCAAGGTCAAAGGTAAAGGTCACAATTAACCTTTGACCTTGACATCATTTAAAAGGTCAAGTAATGTCATGAATAATGGTGAAGTTTTCAGGTCATTACCACTTATCGTTTGGGAGTATTTAGCATTAACGGAAACTCAAAATCTTTCAAAGGGCAATAAACTCATATAAAAAGTCGTCGAATCTTTTCGGACTAAATGTAAGAAAGTTGCGTCTCGTGAAGATGAACATTTTTCTCATTACATTTATTTCAGATATTTATTACGGTCTCTGAGTTTATCCACACACAAGGTCAAAGGTCACGGTCAAAGGTCACCGATGACCTTCAACCTGGTACTCAAATTGAAGGTCTCTTCGCACTGATCACTTTAAATATATATGTTTACCATATTATCTGTAAGCGTTTAAAAGTTATTCACCAAAAAACGATTTACCGAAACGCGTCAAGGGCTATAACTCAAAAACGGTTAGTCGCAGAGTTTTCATGTAAATGTATCAAATGTAGATCTCAATGAGAGGAGTATTTTTCCAATATAATGTTTTCAGAAATTTTTTAGCGTTTTCGAGATATTCCGAAAACAAAAATTTAAATGGCGGCCATTTTGAAAATGGCGGATGGAAAAAATTTTTGACCCCAGATTTGTAATCAGGGCCATCAAAGCTACCTGGAACCCATATTTGGCGGAAATCCGATAACTTTGAGAAATTTGCATATTTAGGGGTCAAAAACGCGTAACCGGGGTCGTGACCCAAAAAATTTTTTTTGCATGACAAATCTTCCTGAGGATGAATCGAACATTTTCCCCATTCAGAATTTTGATATCTGTTACGGTTTACGAGGAGATCTGAACACAAGATAAACAGTGTTCGGGGAGATAACTCCGTTACTAAAAATAGATCGATACGTGGCCCTCAGTTTTGAAATCCCAATGTAAGACCGAATAATCTCACCAAGTATCGAAGTGATATGTCGCGTAGTTTTTTGTCATCGGTGGCGGAAAGAATAATAATAATAATAATAATAATAATAATAATAATCAGAAGAATTACTATAAGGTCTTTCACTGTGGTGAAAGACCTTAATTAGAATATGAGTACTTACTAAAGGACAAACCAAAATAATTCAGAGCAAATGTAATATACTGATATGAATCCAGTATTCCTAAAAAAAATTCTTAATACATTAAATCAGCAGAATTCTCTTATTCTAAATAAAATAACAAATCAAAGCACAATTTTGTGAAAATTGAAGTTGGAATTCGGAATTAAGACGTCAACACAAGTAAACACCGTTCGATTTGATTCAAGAAAAAAATTTAGAACAGAACTAACAGAGTCGAAAGAGTGATTACAATTACTTATGGACTAAAAATTTTCTATCAAGACAGCAGTTAGTTTCAAATTACTATGTATTTTTTACCCTTCCGGTCTTGTCGTCTGGTCATGTCTCTAACTAATATGTTGTCTTTAAAAAATAATTTTCAAATGTAAAATTTCGAAATATAATTACATAGTTGCATGGTTTACATGATGTGCCAACGTTGAATACAGTTCAACATGCTTTAAAGAAAAAAGATTTGAATTAGTGAAAAATATTGTCTTATGGTACTAACTTTGCATGTCCAAACAGGGTTTCGTGTTTATCAATTCCACTCATTGTATAAATGAATCCAGTTCCAAAATACCTATTGATTCAAGAGAGTATAGGGAATGAAATGTAAGACGATTGCGCACAGAACTATGTACATCTGTTCATGCTGAACATAAAATCAATAACAAGGGAAAATCCCTAAAATGCGCAATGTTAAACTAAGTTTTTTCCATGAATGCATTTAAAACGTGCATTGTAAGGGTTACATATGAATGAGATAAATTGAAATATGTTCATCCAAATCCAAATTTGTAAACGGCAAAAAAAAAAGAAAGAAAAGAAAACAAGTAACAAAAGAACACAGCATTCTCATCTTCATGTGAAAGTTCAGTGGAACCAGGAGAGTAAAAATCATTGGTCGGGTATCTTATTTTACTTATATATAGAACCGATTCAATAAATCTATCCCCACCGTCAGTTTGTGACGTGTATATCTTTTGTCAGCTTCTGTGTTAAAGAAAACACAATGTCATCGAATGTTGACGGCTACAGACAAAATATTGTATACATTCTTACACAATGTAGCATTCTGACATCTTTTTACAAAGGAACTGTTAACTATTGATGTAGAAGCAAAATTATTGATGTAGCAAACTAAGAAGCATTCACATCGTCACTGCATTTGATTGGTCAGGAAGTTCAGATAGGGACACATTTATTGAATCCACCCTATATGGTCAAAGTGGAGATAAATCTAATTATCATATCAATAGCCTCTTTTGATATTGAAAATTATAGCCACTTTGACCATATAAAACTACTTTGATACAGGGTGATAACTGACCGCTGTTTCTCATTGGAGGCAGAATGGAGGAAACATTTTCTTGGCGTCTGGATTAGCTGATAAAATTTCGTAAAACCAGGTACCCATAACATAACACGGACAAATATTTATGAAATGAACACCAGCCTACTATAAAGATATGCTTGAGAATACACAAACATCCACCCCCCCAAAAAAAAGGGGGGAAAAAGAACACAACAAAATCAACAGATGACTTAGACCACATCGGGTATCCCGATAAAGATGCAACTGAGCATATTGCTCATTTCGTTATGTATCTGAGTATATTCTTTTTTCCCTTTCATGTTATGATAAATATTTCACGAAGTTCCGTTTGCTCCTTGTGATTTTATCATAACATCCAAAGAAAACAAACATGATACAATACACATGGAGCAATATGCTCCATGGCGTCTTTATCAGGATATCCGGTGTGTAGACGTACTTCAACATTTTGCAAGTGAATTCCGCTCAAACCGGTGGTAGGGACCGTCTAGAATTTACTATCAGGTAAGAGTGTTTGCTCTTTGTTGAAGGTGTTATTGTGACTAAAATATGAAGAAAAACATTTAAAGCGTTGTTCCTTTTGCTTAATGTTACCATGTTTTTTTTTTTTGATTTTGTTCAATGTACATTTACTCCACATCCCTTTATATATTGATTTAGAATTAACTGAGAAATACATGCAAATAACGAAATACCGAATTTATTGTCAATCTAACTTTCTAGGAAATCTGATAGAGAACCAATAGAATCAAAATAGGAAGGCAAAATAATCAGCTTAGGGCCGAGGATTGCAGGAGGGGGATACCCCTTAGTTTTAAACAAATATTTCTTAAAGTAAGATATAAATTGCATTTTTTCAAATATAATCGGTTTACATGCGAGCAAAGAAGAACTAGCTACAGAGTTGGTGAATACTAATAGTCCACATACAGAGGGATCGGCCCAGTGGTAATAAATCACAGAACATCGAAGTTGTTGTAAATATAATTTCTGCATATGCGCATTTCGACAACATGTGTCTCTTCAGTGTAGATAAAATGAAAACTTTTGCAAATACAGTAAATTAAAAACCATTATACAGTGTATTTTGAAACACATTTACGAGAATTCGAAGATATTTACGAGATTTGGGATTTTTACAAATATGTCAACGATTTCGGAACTTTTTAAATTAAAAGGGATGAGACCCATCTAGCCAATCCTAACTTTTTTTTGGCAGACAATGTATTGTATATTCAGCATGCAAAACATGCATTGAATGTAATTCTAATTACTTCATAATATTATGTTTTATAAACAGTGCTCGTAACTATATAAACAGGAAGTAGCTTAAAGATGGCAACGGACATGACACGTACATAGATCGATAGGTAAATTGTGTATTTAAAAATTAAATATAAAGAAAAAACACCAGATCAAATGCATGATATAGATTTTTCGTTTTAACACATAGAATATCTTTATACAATTACTCATCCTAAAATATTAAACATGAAATTGAAATACCGATATAGCTCCATTTTAACTCTGTTTTGAGAACTACTGATATTCTATCAATTTATTAGGCCGAAATTGTAAAAAGATAACCGTATTATCACATTTGAAAAGCTTTTGTTTGGATAAGATCGATATGAACCTTTATTTGAATTAGGTATGATACTAAGTTTAAATATTGATTAACAGGGGGTCTAAATGGGTTAAATTTTCCGAAATCCCATAACATTTTCGGTATTTTACCGTTTCACAGAAAGAGGTCGTCCATGCCAGTTCTTGAACCACATCGGCAAATTGACACCTTTTTTAGCAACGGCCTCCTGCCCTCTAAATATATATTAGTATCATATATTTGAGAAATATTTGATACTTACACTACAAACACTCTATGGAAAAAGGAAAACTATTAAAAACTGAGGAAAATGAAACATTTGATACTAACACTTCTTGTCTATTATATGCTTTCCTGTCTCAAATCGGAAGCTGGATAACAAACAAGTTCATGTATTTAATGTAAACCTACAGCAATTCAAAGTAGATATTGATATTGCTGTTATTTTTAGTACGAGTTCTCTAGAAGATCATAGGAATGAAGAATATTTAAACACTGAAAATTTCTCAAAACGTTTAAGTTATAATAATTGAATAATTACATGTCATTGCAATTATAGTTCTATCATGTTTCATTCAAAAAGGGCATTGATGAATACACAATCATACTTTCAAGTTTAGGAATTTTATTTAATTTTTTTTTGTAATTTCAAATGTTATTCTGATCATTCTGTTAAGAGTGCCTAAATATCTCTAATTCATTATGCTAAGTTTTTTTTAATTGACTCGATGAGTGCCATGTCGTTTCTATATGTTGTTATTGTCTGTTATGGGTCTTCTTGTCGGGGAACGGATGACAGCAGTCGTAAGAGCACTTTGCCAGTAACTATTATGTTTGTTGACAACCCTGCAACCATGCATAAAAGAGAAGATACATATATGTAGCTTTGTTGTAAATAAAAAAAAACAATTCTGCTCAAACCGGTGGTAGGGGCCTTCTTGAACTTACTATAAAGTGTGAACATAGCTCATTCTTGAAGGCCTCAGACCTTACAATATCTTATTTTTTTTAAAATTTTGTTGAAACTAAGGAGTATCGCTCTGTCCTTAGCTGATTTTGGCTTTACAGATAAATCATATTGGTAATTTGTTATCTATCAGTTTTTTAACATCTTTAAGTTAAGGGTCTTCAAAAATTTTAGATTTAGATTTTATCTGCACTGAAGAGACATAAGTTCTCGAAATGCGTATATGCAGAAAATAAATTCACAGTAACTTCGTTATTTAGTTATTTGTTACCAATTGGTCGACTCCTCTGATGATGGACTGTAAGTCCCTGAGGGTATTCACCAGCCCAGTTGTCAGTACTTTGGTGCTGACGAGAAACGATTCTATTTGAAACCTTACAATATCCAATTTTTGTAAATTTTTGTTGAAACTAAGGAGTATCTCACTCATGCAAAGCTCTTTCCTTAGTTGATTTTGGCTTCACATTTAGATCATATTGGTAATTTGTTCTTGTCAGTTTTTGAACGTCTTTGAGTTAATGGTCTTTCAAAAGTTTAGAATTTATCTGTACTGAAGAGACATAAGTTTTGTCGAAATGTGCATATACAGAAGATAAATTCACACTAACTTCGGTATTGTTTATTTGTTACCACTGGGTTGATGCCTCTGCTGGTGGACTGTAAGTCCCCGAGGGTATACACCAACCTTGTAGTCTGCACTTTGGTGCTGACCAGAAATGCCGATTATTTTTAAAACCTTACAATATCTAGTTTTTGTAAATTTTGTTGAAACTAAGGAGTATCTCACTCATGCAAAGCTCTGTCATTTGCTGATTTGGCTTTACATTTAGATCACAGTGGTTATTTGTTCTCTATCAGTTTTTTAACAAATCTACAGTAACGTCGGTAAAGAACAACAATTGAAGCGTTGGGCCACTTCTTGGTGTGGTCATCATATACTTTCGTTGTTATTTATAAGACACACACACACACATATATATATATATACACACACACACACACATGCGCACGCATTATTAATATTGTGAGTTATTTCAAGTAAGCCAATCAAATTCTGTTTGAATTGAATGTATGATTTTTGTGTCTTTCAGTCAATAAATGCAACCAAGATAAAGGTATTTACGCTTGAGAATTGTTGAGAATATTACATTGGGTAATCTTGTTGCATAAGAATAATAGAATAACAAGGATGTAAATATAATTACCAAAAACAAAAATTAGCAAAAGCATAAATACAAGCAAATGCGACACGTTTATTGACATCACAATTCGAAGGAAAAATGAAGACGACTAGAAAACGCAAAAATTCTTCAGTTTCTGCTGGACCATCATCGAAAAATTGCAGATCAAATGTGAATACAAAAATACAAAGAAAGACAGGAACGTCACAAAACAGTGCTTATAGCAGACTGCGGAATACAAAAATAGAAGAGACGGATAAAAAGAACGAATGTAAAACACGTTTAATAGCCAAACCGGATTCAAATCCAGGAATAAATAATTTAGCTGAAACAACCCACGCCAGCACAAAGCATCCTAATCTGAATGATACTAAGACGAATAAAACAACATCATTCAAAAAGAAAGTATTCAAACTTAGAAAGAAAGAAAAGTCTTCGTTAAAGGATACAGCAATGTCGCAAAAACGTGAACAAAAGAAACTGATGCCTAAGCCAGTTTTCCATGTTGTATGCAAGATAAAAACTGACGTGATCCACATCATATCCAAAATCTGTCACACCGATGTGGATGCAATGTGGATAGGTAGACAGTTATGTGATAGACTACTCAAAGTGAGGTATCGCAAAACTGGTAACCTAACTGGTGACCTTACCATTCTAAAACAGTTTCCAGGCAATACATTTGTCGATTTCTGTTACGACAGGGAAAGCGACCAGATTTTGTATTGTGATATTGTAAATAAGTGTATAATGTCGATTTCGTCGACTTATGAAGTTAAAGAAATGAAATCCTTCAAACCATTATGTCCGACTTGCGTCACTATATCTTCCGATAATTCCATATTTGTAGGTCTCTCAAACGACTACGCGTATTATTGTGATGAACAGCCCAATCCACGTCAAATTGTTAAAATGGATAGGTATGGAAAAGTTCATCAGCGAATCAATACTCTTAAAGATGGATCTTCAAATTTTGTGTTCACACAGCGGAGTACCATTAATCCGGTCAATAACGATCTTGTAGTTATTGGTTATAGAATGTCAGATGATGCCTGTATCGCGAATTTTAATTCTGAAGGTATCAACGAGTTCTTATATTTTGGAACGAAACTCAGTGTCCCCTTTACTCCGCGTGGATTGACATGTTCACCACAAGGAAACATTTTAGTTTCCAATTCACACAACGGTGACATACACATTCTTAACAATAATGGAGTTTGTCTTCACCTAATGGGTATGAGAGCAACGCGACTACCAGAAAAGCCCTGGAGTCTGTCTTGGGACTCTTCTGGTCATTTGTTAATAGGAACATTGACTAATAAGACTAAATATACAGCTAACATTCTTATCGTTGAATATACTGAGCATTCAAAGGACAATGAATGAATTCCTGAAATTCTACATATCCTATTCAACGTTTTGCAGGTGTTTCTTTTGATTATTTTCGAAAGGATTGACTGTTTGTTGAGATAATGTTAGAACAGGCATATTTCATTTCCGTTTGCTTAGCTTGGAAATGATTAATATACAGATTGACTTGTATCTATACAATGTAGATTCTTGGAATTTTATATGCGTTTTTAAGATTGACAAAACTTAAACATGTATGACAATAAAACTTAACACGTAAGATATTCAAAGATGAAGGACAAAAACACTGAACAAGTAGGATATTCAGACATGTAGTACAATATCAATAGGATATTCAAATAGTAGAATAATAGACCTTTTCATGATAACTACGTACTACGATTTTGACAGCGAAATGATAAGAGTTCAAGCAAATATGACGTTGTAGGAAAATTAACAAAGACGTCACATATATTTTGAGCCTATGTGGAATATTCAGGACCGCAGTCAAAATGTATTGTGAAAGGGTCTGTATCAATGAAATAGTAAGTACATAGTATAAACATGTCCTTTTGCGATCTGTTTTAAAATAAATCATAGTTTCTTATACTACAAATAAAAAATAAATTTTATTAATAAGATATGCTTTTTTTTCTTCTGTTATTTTATCAAGAGCAGTACCCCTTTGAATTTTAAAATTAATAAGGTTTGAAATCCATGTCATGTGACAGCGAGAATTTACGATAAAATTACAATTGAATAACGTTTCCCGCCAAAACAAGACATTTGAAAATGATGAGGTGAAAAGTTTAAAATGAAATATATTTTTTTTTAACTCTTTCAACGTCAAACCGACATTTAAAACCGGGTCGGTGATTACCCTTGAGGACTAGAGTTCACCAACAGAGGTATGGGCAAATTAGTAAAAAATTACAAAGTACCAAAGTTACTGTAGATACTATTCTGCATATGACCATTTCGACAACTTACTAAATAGTATGTCTTTTAAGTGCAGATCAAATCAAAATATTTTTAAGATCATTAACAAAAAAATGGTAAAATCTGATGGATCACAAATAACCAAAAGGTCCGAAATTGAAAGCCAATAACAGCTAAGGACAGACAAATGCAAGAAGGAGATACTTCTTCGGTCTTAAGGAAAGTTTCTCAAATTTAGATTTCCTGATAAAATCGGCTATCGGTCAGCACCGATTTACTGACTATTTGGTTGCTGAAAACCCTCTAGGACTAAAAATCTACTAGTAGGGGCATTTGACCAGAGGTAATAAATACAGATGAAGAACAACAATTAAAGCGTTGTTCCTTTGCTTATTGTTACATGTTGTACCATTTTTTTGAAGAGACTTTGTCTCATTTGCATTTACTCCATATCCCTTTATTGTTAATTAAGTACCGAAATCACTTAAAAATTAAGTTTCTGCATAAAACCATTTCGACAACTTATGTCTCTTCAGTGCAGATCAAATAAAAATATTTGGAAAACCACCAAAAAAATAAAATAAAATAAAATAAAAAAAAAATTAAAAAAAATCTTTATTCTGATACCGCACAAATAACTAAAAGGGCCGAAATAGAGAGCCAAAACAGCCCAGGTCAGAGTAATCCAAGAGGGACATACTCCTAAGGTTAAAGCAAAGTTTTCTCAAATTAAGATATTGAAAGTGTCCAGATAAAATCGGCTTTCGAATCAGGAAATACTGATTCCTTGGTTCGTGAACACCTTTGAAGACTTAATGTCAACCAGCAGTCATCGACCGAGTGTAAATAAAAAGCAATTGCAAAAATCTGAATAAGGTTATTCCGACAAACTAGGTCTCTTCATTGCATATCAGATCATTTTAATTAAAAGACAATGCAAAAAAATTGTAAAATCTAATAGAGAACAATTAACCCACAGTACCTACATGGAAAACAAACAAGAGGCTCTCAAGAGCCTATATCGCTCACCTGGGTCATGGCTGACACAATAAGTCAAAATAATCACAACAATTAAGGTTCTCATTTTCAAATTTGTTTATTGACTGTTTAAGGGTCTGATTTTGAAGTTTGCTGATGTTATATGATCCAAAATTAAACTATGTTCCCCACTGGCAGCTATTTTTGATGGGCGTAGACCGACTGTCACCTTTCTTGAAGAAGACCATGTGAGGATCACTGTGCCTCACTTTGGTTCCAATTGGCATAGTATTTTCAGAGGAGATCTTTAAATGATTTCCCACGGGGTCCAACGTTAAACAATGTTCCCCACTGACTGCCATCTTGGATGCTATGTAGACATGCCAGACACATTTTATGAAGGGGACCAAGTAAGGACAATTGGGACAAAGTATGATTCAAATTGGCCATGTACTTTCAGAGGAGATCTTTGAATATGTTTCCCTATAGGTTCATTGTTTAAAACACGTTCCCTCCTGGCGGCCATCTTGGATGATGTGGACTTGCTGAACACATTTTTTAAAGGGGCCACCTAACGACCATTGTGACTTAATTAGGTTCCAATTGGCCCAGTATTTCCAGAGGAGAAAATTTTTGCAATAATTTCCAGTTTTGGACAAAGTTCCCCGCTGGCGGCCATCTTGGATGACATGCAGACTTGCCGGACAAAATTTGTAAAGGGCACCACCGAAGGACTATCGTGACCAAGTTTGGTTCCAATTGGCGCAGTGGTTGCATAGAAGATCTTTGAATGCTTTCCCATAGGGTCCAATGTTGAACCGCGGTCCCTGCTGGCGACCATCTTGGATATGATACAGACTTGCCAGACATTTTTTTAAAAGGGGCCACCTAAGGACCATTGTGCCCAAGTTTGGTTTCAATTGGGCCTTTGGTTTTAGAGAAGAAGATATTTGAATGAAAAGTTTACCTTGGACGGACCGCTGACACAGTGATGGCAAGAAGATCACAATAGCATAGCCATGCAGGTCAGTTATAAAGTTATGCAGGCAATGAAGTTAAGATGCTACTTCGATATATATCTTGGAGAGATGTTTGCATGGTGGGCAAACAAAAATTACCACATAACACAATATACATTTATATAAAATAAATATTAATTTGTAAAAGAAGTATAGATTATGAAAGTATTTTTCCAAAAAAATGTAAAAATTTGTACAAAAACACTTTTTTGCTCTTGATTATGTAACAAATAATTATTTATAATAAAGTGATAGCAGGGAATTTCTCTAAAACTTGAAAGAGATAAGCAAACCAAAGAAGATTTAAAAACAGAATTTAAAGGGAAATAACCCATAACCATATGGCATTGAATTTTTTTTGTGTGAAAAAGAGTCAATTACTACAACAAAGACTGTTGGATTGTCTTCAAAATTTCAGAGTATGTAGATCTTGATATGCTGAACATTTTTGCAGTTTACACTTTACCTCTATCTGTTACAGTTTTTGAAATAAAAAATGAAAAATGCATAAATTTTGAAAATTTTACCGGAAAAGGGCTGTAACTCTGAGATGGATTTTCCGATTTTCTCCAAAATTGCAAGGTAGATAGATCTCGTCATTCTGAACAATTTTGCCACTGTCAAATTTTTGGTAACTGCAACGGATTTTGAGTTATTTGCCAAAAAACAGCAATTTACCCCTATGTTCTATTTTTAGTAACAGTGGACATGTTGTTTTTCCTCGGACTAACCGAACATATATTTCAAACTACATACCTTGGTGATGACCCAGGCCAAGTTTGGATTAAATTGGCCAAGTGGTTTCAGAGGAGAAGATATTGGAAAACAAGTTTACGACGAACGGACGACGGACGCCAAGTGATGGCAAAAGCTCACCCAGGCATAGTCAGGTGAGCCAAAAACAGCTGCATGTCCGTACAGAAAAAAGTGATATATTGAAAAAAAAAATTATTATAAATTGATAGAAAAAAAAATGTTTTCTATTTCAAGTTTTGTTTCAGTGCGGTCGTCGTGAAATATGCAATTAATCATTCACATATAAGTACAATAGACTTGCGGATCGAAATAATTTGTCCAAAGAAAGGAAAACACCTAAGCATAAAACACTTAGATGTACATGTGCAATTTGAAACATGTTGTTTCTATTGTATTTCTGATTAGTATTTTTGCAAATATAGGATACGTTATAGTTAAATAAAAAGGGTTAACAAGAACAAAAAAAAATAATAATAAAAATTGAGTTAAAAACAATAAGTCTCCACAAACTTGGTTTAGACGACTTAATTACAGAATTACCGAACAGAATTGAAAAAATGCCAATGAAGCAAACAGGCAAAACAGGTAAAGCATAAGAAAAATTGTCGACCGCAATGGTCCTGACTTAGCATAGGCACTTAAAAGAAATGGAGGGTTTAACCGGTTTAAAATAAAGCAGATCTTCTGTAAATGGTCATTAGTCGTAGATTTATAAGGTTCATGAAAGGAAGTGTTTAAATATATCTCAGATAATAGAATATTATATCATCAGAATACTCCTTTTGAAATATCACATCCTCACAATGTCTCACACTATGAGTCAGTTGTACGTTTAACGGAACTTGCAAGGACGTAGAACACATGCGGTAGGATAATAAAAAAGCACAATGAATACAATTGTGAGATCAATATAGTTGCCAACTGGAATTAATATCACAACATAGGCAAAACATGATTTACTGATAAATCCTAAGAGTATTTTAAAACACCACTTAACACAATCATTGTGAAAAAGTAAAATTGCCTACTAGAATGAAGACCACCAGATGGATTCAAAATTTCCCTAGTAGAAAACAGGCATTCCGTAAATTAAGTTCTTTCGGTTTCATTTTTCACAATTGACAGTCCTGTTGCCAATTGAATTTTACTGTTGTTACGATTGTTTTTTTTTTATTTATCACATTGGCTATAGGACGAAGGTTTGGGCCCAATAAAACTAGTTTAACCCTGCCGTAGCAGGTTTGCGCCTGTCCTAAGTCAGGAAATTCATTAAGCCTTTGTGTGTCTTGTCCGTTTTCTAGTTAGATCACCTTATGTCTATGGGAGTCTAGGATGATGTTTATTTCGCTGAACTTAATTACATTTATTTAGGGGCCAACTCCGACGTGCCGTGGTGTTTCCTGGCCGTTCATTGAAGATCTTATGGTGGCTTTGAGTTGTTATTAATCCCCTTTGGGTCGTTGTCTCTTTGACACATTCCCCGTTTCCCTTCTTTTTCCTATTATATACCTATGGAGTCAAGAGTACCCATGACATGTTGTATAAAAATTGAGGTTTTAAGAAAAAATTACCGAGTTTTTAACCCTTTTGTATGGTCGTCTGGTCACCTGGCTAACTATTTTAATGTCTCAGCAATATCACTATGCCTAGAACCATATCAAACGTGCATTTATTTTTACATTGATAATTTTTTAATAAATTCTATCGTCAGATTTTGAGTCTCCATTGAATATGGTCAATCATATTTTAACGGAAAAGTTGAAAAAAGTGAACAATTTTGTGCTACATATATGGTAGTAACCTGGAACACCGAAACAAAATATTGGATGTACAAATTCCTAATGTTGAGTAAATGAATTTAGTTCCGTAAGTCCCTGTTGAATGATACATTATTAAATACAATAAAAA
>MJUU01045775.1:62642-73489 GCA_002080025.1 Modiolus philippinarum
TTGCTTGTATCGCTAATTTTAACTCTGAAGGTATAAACGAGTTTTTATATTTTGGAAGGAATGCTAATAACCAATTCGTTCCCCGTGGTTTAACATGTACACCACGAGGAAACATTTTAGTTTCCAATTCACAGAATGGCGACATACACGTTCTTAACAAAGATGGAGTTTGTCTTCACCTAATTGATATGAGAGCAACAAGACTACCAGAAATACCTTTTAGTTTGTCTTGGGACTTTTCTGGTCAATTATTGATAGGAACATTGACTAAATCTATAGTTAACATTCTTATGACTGAATATACAGACCCTTCCGAGGAAAATGAATGAACTGCTGAATATGCTATAAAACCTAGTCCTACTTATTTAGGCGTTTGCTCTGGTTTTCATAAGAAACGGTTGTTTTATCAATCCAAACGTTTAGATTTTATCTGCACTGATGAGACATAAGTTGTCGAAATGTGCATATGCAGAAAGTAAATTCAAAGTAACTTCGGTATTTAGTTATTTATTATGTACAAAAGTGGAAATGAAAATATCTATTTCTAAGTTTTGGGATTATAGAAAGAGCCTTGTGTCTAGATTCTTAGAATTTTAAATGTGCTTTTACTACTAACAAGTTGAGAATGTATACCGGAATAAATCGTAACATAGCAACATCGCAATCAAACATTTACACACTGCACAGCCATTTCCGAGAGGGAGTAGCTCAAAAGCACGAGGGAGTTAGAAATCCTCGGCATTTTTTTCACTACAGCAGCTATGTAGGCTTCATAAGTTTAAAAAGAACACGTTTTCTTACGAATCATATAAAGTCCATGGCCTGGAATAACCCCCGTTCACCCCACACTTCCGAACTCCCCCATGTCCGAACCCCACCTATTTCAAGTCTGCTTACATTCCCTCTTTAACTAAAACATGTTAACACGAGCATAAATTGCACTCACTTGTGGAATTTGACCCATTTTTAGACCTACCTACCGAAATTTGGGTAAAATTCGTTTTTGTTCAAGTTGCTTCTAAATGTTGACCAAATGCTTCCAGTTATAAAACCGAGGTATCAAATGATTACTTATTGTATGGTCTTTACCAAGAACCCAAGTTTCTACAATTTCCATGCGCAATTAAACGTACCCCTACTCCAATGAAATATTGACGAAAAAACTGATATTTTCATTGAAATTGCGTACGTTTGATGAACTAGAGAACCCCAAGTGCATCTCAATTCCCGATTCTGAAAATTGTTTTGAGCATTTCAATTTATTTTCTTCAATATCAAATATGTTAAGACGATGTTCGCATATTTTGAATGACCAAAATTTTAAATACACCAAATACATGGACCTTTGAATAATTTCGTTTTTGAAAAAGTTTTGTCTTTCTTTTGCCTAATTTTATTTTTAAGTAAACAAATATTTTTTCAAATAGATATCAAATGAAAGCTTACTATATTTGCTTTACAGCCATTACAAATAATGGCTACTTTCAGGTATTATTGCCGATTTGCGCGCAAATCGGCAGCTAAGAATTGGAAGCATTTCCTGTGTCTGGCTTATTTTGTTTCTTTCAAGGGCTATAGTTAAGTACTTGCTAGCAAACGTTTTTCAGATATAGTTACATGAAAGGTCTTACTAACAACTGGCTAGCAATATGCGACCTTAAGATATAGTTACATGAAAGGTCTTACTAACAACTGGCTAGCAATATGCGACCTTACATATGATGTTTGCATCGCCATGTACTTTTTAATTTTAACGTGTAAATGCAACGTATTTTTCGTGATATTGGGGTTTACTCCGTGGGTTTACTACCATTCAGCAGTTCATGTAAGTGTAAACAAATAAATACGCGATGCCACACATTAAGGATTGTCAACATGAACAGAATATAGTGTGTGGTTTTAAACTTATTCATTAGAAGCGATTGTCAACATGAACAGAATATGGTGTGTGTTTTTAACCTGTGCCGAATTGGGGTTCACTACAATTCAGCAGCACATATGTAAGTGTAAACAAATAAATACGCGATGTGTCAACATGAACAGAATATGGTGTGTGTTTTTAACCTGTGCCGAAATAGACCCGGGAAAAGTGGACGATTCCTTGTTTTACTACAGGTAAAATTGTTTTACATTCTTTTTCATTAAAGACTTGACCCATTTGGCACGAGGGTTTACAGGTTATAAATACATGCAATTTATTACATAAAGATAACAAATAAAATATAATACGATATGATATAATCTATTTCATTTAATGATACTGATAAATGAAAGAAATTAAATTATTCACATGACAACATAAAATATGTGAAAAAGAATGTGCACAAATTCTTGGACGAAGCCTAGCACAGGGGCATGCGCAACTCTAGTTTTTACCTGCGTTCAAGCATAGACAAAAATACAAGCTTCTTATCCATCATTTTGCATCAATAATCAAAAGCAACATTCGCTTTCTTCATAAAAACTACAAATTACCACCAATCTGTTGGACAAAATAAAAAAAAACATTTCTGAAGTTTTTAATATTTCAGTTGTTAGCTCTCCTGGCCGAATGGGCCATGTCAGCTTTTGCCATCATTATGCGTCCGTGGTATGTCTTGTCTGTCCTTCAACAATTTCAAAAACAACTGAATAAAATGAACCGAAATAAGCTTGAATCATCACCAAGGTATAGCTTTTCAAAATTGTGTTTCCATAGATAGTAGAACAAACTTAACCTCAAATGGATGGTTCAGTGAACTGTGTCGGGCTGGCATGTAAACATATAGATCTTGCTATAGACCAAATATAAAATGTAACCATGCTCATAATAATTATTTAAATGCTGAAAATCGGCAAGCTTTTTTTGGAAAGCTTATACTTGTAAACATCATACATCAATAAAACTTACCCCTACCCAAACAAATTTATTCTATTTCTAAATGACAACAGATCTTTCCCATTACAACTAAAGTTTGTTTTTCCTATATCGGATTCGACTTTTCTACCGGAGTTGACATGTTCAACACGACGACTGTCTTATAAGAAGCAGGAGATGCTTGCTCTACCGGTACAGCTGATATCACCCATGGTTTTTTTATTGGGTCCGTATGTTCATCTGTATGTGTGTATTCATTTCTCTTTTTTGTCCCGTACTCAAGTGGTGTCCTTGTTTCTTAGTGTTTTTGATTTTGCCATTGTCCTTGGATTGTGCGTTCTTTTGATTGACGGTTCGGTTACTTACTTTATTCTAAAATTGTCAATTTTTGTCTATTTTCGCATAAAAATAAGCAGAACATGGAAAACGTGTGTTGTATATGACAATGTTGCATGAATAACATCATGATTTGGTATTTTTACAGTCATTGGTCGACAAAAACTCAATATTTCTTCAAAAATTGATGAAAAATGGGAATTTTCAACATCTGTCCATAGTTCACTGTTAAATTGCAATATATATATAAAATCTATAGAATATATCTGCAGATATGCCAATTAATTGATCTAAGCGATACACTAGTTGTCTTGAATGGGGTTATAAAACACCAATTACCTGACAGAGTGGTCAAGAGCCGAAACATTCTTTAGAAAAACAAGGAGTGTTCAATGTGACTCTAAAAACCCAAAATCTTACCCCTACACAAACAAATTGTTCCATAAATTGTCGATTTTTTGTCTAGGTTGGGATAAAAATAACCACCACAGGCAAAATCTGTGTTGCATATAGCAAGGTTGCAAAAAACTATCATGATTTTGTATTTCAAATCCTACTTGTCAGCTTCAACTCAATATTTTGTCCAAAATCGATGAAATATGGAAATTTTTAGCATTTCAGTTTTTTTTTCCAAAATTCACCTTGAAATCGTTATGTGTGGCAAATCTGGAAAATTTATCTGCAGATATGCCAATTTAATGTTTTAATTGATACATGATTTATTTTAAAACACTGCTGAGAAAAGCAAGGAGTGTTTAATGTGACTCGAAATACAAAAAATCTTATACCTACCCCAAGAAATTTTCCCAAAAATTGTCGATTTTTTGTCTAAAATGGGATAAAAAAACCACTACACGCAAACTCTGCGTTGCAAAGAGCAAGGTTGTATGTTTGGTATTTTAAATCCCATTTGTTAGCTTAAGTTAAAATTTTGTACAAAATTGATGAACAATTGGGATTTTTAACATTTCAGATTTGTCAAAAATTCACTTTTAAATCGGTATATGTCGCAAATCTGGAGGATACATCTGCAGATATGCAAATTTATTGTCTTAACTAATACATTAGTCATTTTCAAACACTGCTAAGAAAAACAAGGAGTGTTCAATGTGACTCTTAATACTGAAAATCTTACCCATATCCAACAAAATTAATCTTAAAATTTCCCCAAATATGTCTGTCTTAACATATATATGAAAACAAAACATACTAATGTTTTACTTTCTTTGCAAGAGATGCATTTGATATATTGTAATATGTAATTTTAACACCAAAATATGGGTAAAATTGAATATTTTGGGCCTTATTCGTGAAAAATGGAAATTTCCAACATTTCACATTTTTAAGAAATCCAGTTTTAATTGTTAAAAGAATAACTGCCCATAAACCACGCGAATTATATTATTTGTGATTTTTGTCAGTCTTTGTATATTTTGGTGTTTCAAAATGATATTTCAATTGACCTTATACAATGTTAAGTTTTTCAAGCCGAATAAAAAAAAATTGTGTGTAGAATATGTGTAGTAAAGGGTAATATGTATGAAAATTTGTGAGACTGTAGTTAGACTAGAATGTTTAAAAGTATGCTTTTTAATTGCTAAGATATAATGAAACCATATTTAAACAATAAGTTACATATCAATTTCATGAAGTATTTGCAACTTACTGTCAAAACAGCAGAAAGTCTGAAAAACAGAAAATTCCCATTTTGCATACAATTTCGGACAGAAGAGTCAAAAAGAGACCTCTTAAAAAATTGAATTTACTAAAATAATCTTCTGCATGTAAGTCTTAGTGAAATAAAGACTCGAATTAAACATTTTTTTTTTCATTTAGAGCCTGAATATTTCAAATGTTCCCTTTATTTTTAGGTGGATGCTAATTGTTACATTTCTGAACCTTAATTATGTCTGAAACTAAAAGGTGTGCGCACAATTTGTTGCTTATATATCATAAATCTTTATCAAATCAGTAATCATAAATATATATTCAGAGTTTACTATCCTTTAGTCAGAAAGTCGAAAATATGAAAAAATCTAATATTTAGAAAATTTCCATTTATTTTTCAAATTTTTTTTATCGAAAATCAAAATTTTATGAACTTTTATGGTTTTATTTTCAAACATTGCATCACACCTGATAAGTTAGGCATAAAATCCAGATCAAAATGTTAATTTGAAGGAACTGACAGCATGAAATCGTCATTTTTGCTTTTTTTTCAGGGAGTGGTACATTCAAAAGGCGTAAAGTGTCCAAACTTGTGTTCATTGTAAATGATGTTAAATTAACTTTAATTTGGTAACAAACTTTAGTAATATTACTTATCGTTAACAAATTATGGAGCTTAAAAGATGAAATTTAGGTTAAAACGAAAATGAGGAATTTTTCATGGTGTACTTTAAAAGTGGCCATATACTGTCTATGCGTACAGGTTCTGTTCGAGTTAACTTGTTTTATTTTGAAGAGGGAACATAGATGGACTGGAAAAAAATCGGTCTTGGTCGGAAGTTGGGGCCGCACGATAGTGTTTCCAACCCACGGACTGATATGCCACGGAACTTTCAAGATTTGATGCTTTTTGTAGTTGCATTACAAATCCAACAGATGATTTATATTTTCTCAAACAACAGGCGTTTTGGTATGAAAAAAGAACATTTAAAAAGCAGATTTAAAAATATTTTCCTTTTAAGCAAGACTTGGTCACATTGGATCTTAGATCGTCCCCTGAATATGATGTTTATATCACAATATTCAAATTGCAAAATGGTGACCATTGAGAATAAAGTTTGATATAAGAAAACATTCAAAGATCTTTGAAATCATTTAGCCAGTTGCAAATGCACATAGGTGCAAAGTATATCCCACGGATCTGTCCCTTATCGAAAATAGTGGCCATAAGGGAATGTTGTCCAGCATTGTACTCTAGGACGAAGGTTTCTTGCCAGTTTGATGATTAAACCTTTTGATAATGATGTCTAATATCTGTCTTCCTCGGTCATGTTCCATGTCAGCAATACAGACAATATCAGGTATGAGAAAAGCCCATTGCTGAAGGCTTCGTGGTAACTTCAAGATGAAGAACACCAATAAAAGCGTTGCTCCATTGTTTTTTTTACGATGTATTTGTACATACCATATTTCATTTGCATTTACTCAATATCCCTTCATTCTTCATCTTGATAACGTCCTGTTTATATCTTCTTGGTTAACTGGAATCAGATTTTAAAAGATCGTCATTTGGTGGAACACTTTCTAAATCATATCATTTTGACAATTTTGTCATGCAACCAATAAAACCGCATAATGCACATTATAAATTTTGGAAAATCATTTCCTAGTTGCAATCCATTATTTGTTGAATAGGTACTGGACATGTCTTTTCACAATTTTATTCAATGATCCAACATCGCATTCAAGATAGCTGCCATAGAATTATAAGACTTTTATTGAGAAAGCAAATATGACTGTCTGGATATAAGTTGTTTGCCTTAAACGAGAATATAAAATTTCTCAAAACATTGTTCCCTTATTTTTGCCTTTCAATTGCTTAAAATCATTAAGAATGTTCAGCAATCAAATACTAATTTTAAAGCAATCAAGGGATAAACACCAAAAACAAAAATGAAAGAAAAAGAACAATTAAGATGTAACGTAACAAAAAATATAAGATATGGAGTAAATGTTCAAATCAAACCGGAAAAATTAAACTCACAAGCAGCATTTACTCCCTAACCCCCCTCCCGAGAGAAAAACAAAACAAAACAAAATGCAAACAAACCACAAAATCCAAAACAAGAAATATCAGAAAAATTTCTGAAGGGCTAAGTATGGTTTGTTCACGAATGGCACCCGTCAAACTGCCATTGAATATTTCAGTTTAATGATTATAAGTTGAGTTGAAAGCTTGTCTACCTACATTTTTTTTTGTCATTTTCAAAAAATAAACATTGAAGCAATCTGCAAATCATGGTCATGACCGTAGAACTTAGGTATTGTAAATACAACGACTTGAACGTATAAGTTTAAGAGACAGTTTAATCATTCTGCTGACTGCATAGCTGTATATGTTCAATACTGTAAAAATAGCGAACAAGTTGTGAAATGTTGTTTCAATATGCAGGAGATATATGGTTATTACAGCTTAACAAATGGGAAAATTCATTATTGGAAACTCGAAATCGTCACTCTGGATTCGTTTTAATTTCAGACGGACGTGTAGAGTTATAGGTCTGAGGATAAAGGTCCAGGTATAAAGAAGATGATTGTGTATTCAATATCTCTCTTATTCCGAGTCATTTTGGTATATAAGATGAAAGTAATACTTTTAATTGGAGATAGTTCAATGAAAGATCATTTATATAACGGAAACTTAAAGTAAAATACTTACTAATTTATTGTATTTTTCTGAACTATCCATGATATGAAGCTACGAATAAAGAAATAAATCGGCTAAATATGATGCATAATAGGTATATGTGTTATGGTCTCATGTTCATTTACTCCATATCCTCTCGTAAAATATCTAATACAGGAGTTTGTCTTTTATTGCAGTGTGGAGTTGGTAAAACAATTTCCTGTGGTAGAGATGCATGCTCTTTATTTTTCGTAAATATGATGTACTTGTACATGAGATAATATCTCATGTGTACACTTTGTTCAATTACTATTTTCTTAATTTATGTAAATTCTAATACCGAAGGTTTAACTCCCTCTATCGTAGTTATATCCTTAGCTATTTAATATTACTGATTATTCAGATTTCGTTTGGTTTTATGCATTTTTAACATTTTATGAATATGGATTTCCTTTGTTTTGGTTATAGTGCTGCTGATAAGGAATTAATTTCCGGAATGGCCATACAGCTCATTAAAAATTATTGCAGTCGTAGTTCACATATGTGTTATGGTCTCGTGTTCATTTACTTCATATCCTCTCGTAAAATATAAACTAATGACCATTTTGAATCACCAAAATTTTCGATACATGTATCTATTTTTATTTATCACAATTGCTTTATGGTTAGGTTTGGTTTTTATATCTAACATTTATTTAGTTTTCTAACTATGGGAAGTTTCCACTGCTGGTGATTTCAATTAAGTCCAACTCTTGATCTGGGAACCAAATCGTCCAGTGTTTTGGGAAAAAAAACTCGCCTCGAGAAGACAACAAAGAAAACTGTTCCTTTTTTACAATATTGTGAATAACAATACACCTGGTTATCTCAATGACTTACTTCCCAATACTGTTAACGAAAGAAGTAATTATAATTTACGGAATGCGAACAATTTATATGTCCCTTTTTGTAGACTTGTATCTTTTCAAAATTCATATATACCTTCGACTATAAAATAATGGAACAGTTTAGAACACACTTGGCGGCGGTAGTTTTCACAATACAGATCCATATAGTGATGTTGCTTTTTTTTCTTATCCTACTTGACTTGAAAAAAATTCTATTTGTAATATACTGTGTGTTTTGTATTTTGTCATTGGTAAAGGAGAAAACCTCGTCAGTTGTGTCTAATCCTATGTATCATTATATGTATTTGATCATAATAAAATATGTTTAAAATAAAAAGTGTTTTGATACAAAAAACTGCAAAGTTGATTTGTTTTCTGACGGATTATCAGTGATAGATAGCCCTAAAATGTGATTATTAATATAGTAGAGCTATCCAATACAATAATTGTGAAATATCAAAAAAAGAAATAAATAAATAAAAGGCTTATCTATTCTTGCATGCGGTTAGTGTCAGTGTCCCGGGTGGAGGTGGACATTTTCAGCTGGATTTGCGTCTTCCCGGATTTGGCTGCCGACTTCGACGTTTTCCCGGATTGAATCACTCACGGTGTGACAGGTGCTGTTAACAGAGCAAGAAATGCTTACCCTTCCGGAGCACCTGTTGTCACTCTCAGTTTTACTCGAGTTCACACTGTGAGTGTCTTTGTCTTGAAAGTTGTGATTTCTGTTTCTGTGCATTGTGCCTGTCTAACGTCATTGTTTTTCTGTGTTCTCGTTTTGGCCGTGCCTTTGGACTTCCCATTTTTGTAAATTTCACTCTTTTGTTCCTTCGGTATTCTACTGCCGTTGTTTGATATAAAGCAATTTGCATAACATTTTCGTCCATCGCTTTGTTCGGTTTGTCGATAAGAATAGAGGGTTTTCTGGAACAGAGATAGTTCAGCACAACTAGATTTTAAGCTGCTACATTGTTTTAGCACAAAAACCTTTGGTGAACTAGATGTACCGGAAGTTTAATCTGTGATGCAAATTGTGTTGTGTTGCCTTTTATGAATATACTCATTTTTTTTTAATTTTGATTCAATTGTGACTGGAATGATATGACAGATTGTATCTGTTTAATGTGTTTTTTCATTGAAAATTTATATCTTCAAACCACTTCAATCAAATACATGCCTACTGAAGTCAGTAGGCTGAGTGTATGATAACAAAATACCGCAGTTACCGTAAATTGAGTTTCTGCATATGGCCATTTGGCAACTTTTGACTATTCAGAGCAGATAAAATCTAAATATTTGGAAGACCATAAAACCAAAGATATTTAAACACCCATAGAGAACGAATAACCAAATATGATCTAAATAGAAAGCCAAAATTCAGCAAGTAACAGAGCTTTGCATGAGGTAGATACTCCTTAATTTTTTCCATTTTTTTTTTCAAAATGGTCGATATTGCAAGTTTCTTAATAAATCGGCTTTGAGGTCAGCGCCTTAGTATTGAGTATGGGCCGGTAATACCCTTTGAACTTACAATCAACAGGCAGTGGCATCGACCAAGTGGTAACAAATAACACAATATTGAGGTTACTGTTATTTTAGTTCTACAACTTATTTCAACAACTCAATGATACATATTCTCAGAATGATTTGCTCTTTGTTTATATGATTGTTGTTAATATCAAGATGTGGTATTTTTGAAATAGATAAACACAGAAACAACGAAGAATTTTACTCTGAGTGTTTAAAATTGTTATCATATATGAAGTTTACATCTACATCCGCCATTTCTAAACTGTACATTTTATCAAACTCTTCGTTCTGTGCCACTGTGAACCAGTTTTTCCAGTCACCAATAATACCTTGATAAAACAAAAAATATTGACAAGGTGTCCAAATTCTTGCTACATATTTGTTATACAAAATTCTGTTTTTGTATAATACAAATTACCTCTGAAAGTAGGTCCACACTAATACACGGCCGATGCGATGGACAAATATATTGCGAAGTACTAGTCGGATGCCAAATTGACTTCATTTTCCAGACTGTTTCGGCATTTTTTTTTAGATGTCTTGATAAATGAGCTCCCTTATCCCATAATTTTTTTCTATATTTTAAGTCAAAACAATATCTCTTTCGATCAAACGGTGACATATATATTTGTCAGGTCAACATACATAGCTTATGTGTTTATTTTTTATATCCATTTCATATTAAAGCTTAACAGTAAGAAGTTTGTCTCATCTAGACGGAAAAGGGAAAGGCAAAACGATTGATGATTGGCTCCAGATCTGCAATGACATACACTTACCCTTCGCATCAGGAGGGTTTATTTTATGTTTATGGCAACAATGCATACATGACGAAAAAAGGGACCTTCTTGAACTCACTATGAGGTAAGATCATAGCTCATTA
>MJUU01045777.1:0-12911 GCA_002080025.1 Modiolus philippinarum
GTCTAGTTACAGAGATATGCGTATTATTGCCAAAAAGTTATCAAAATCAATGAACCATGAAATTGAGGTCAAGGCTTCATGACAGGTGTCAGACCAAAAATGGTGTCTCTAGGGTTTTCCTTACAGAGAAAATATATAAATGCAAAAAAAAAATGATTCAAAGACAATGGACCATGAAATTTAGATTAAGATTCCATGAGATTCCATGAGAGGTGTCAGATTGGTATGCACCTGCATAGATTTCACAACAGACCAAACATTGTTTCTCGAGGCGCTTAGGTTACAGAGGAATAAGTACTTAAAATTTGTTAATGTAAATGAGCCATGAAATTGAGGCCAGTGTTACACGACAGGTGCCATGATGGCATACACACCAACAACATACCAAATATGGTGAGCCTAATCATGTTAATTTATGTTGCAAATTTAAAAAAAAAATCACTCAATCGTGCAATTGAGGCCATGGTCAAAAGGCAAGTAGGTGACCGTCATATGATCCCTTATATACACCAAAACACATATTGAAAAGATTCAGATATTATAGTTGCTGAGAAAAACCCTGGTAGGAAAAAGACTTGAACGCGAAACAATTTGTGAAGTGAACCATGAAAACAAGGTCAAGTTCGTCTGAAACTAGTTAGTTCATAAACGGTAAACAATTTGCGTTGGCATTATATTTTAAAGGTTATTAATGTTTTCTGCCAGAAAATAATACCTATGTCTCCTTTCTAGCGAATATCGTCAAAGGCGAGACAAAGACAGATTGCTGGCCACAAGAGGAATTATTAGAAACAATCTTCGTTTCAGTCGTTTAAGTAATAATGATGATGAAGGGGAAGGAATAGATATTGAGCAACAGAAAATATGCATGTGCAAAATATCAAACAATAATCAGAGGAAGATTGTTTTTGTTTTGTCATAATATAACATTCAAAACGCCAAGTCCAACAGGGGATTAAAATACACGACCCCTACATGGTGTGCATCTACTGAATCTAAAGCAGCTATTTACATTGTTTTGGAATTTTGTCTTGCTCATTAACCATTATCTCTGTAATAAATCATTGGCTAATACGTTAGGGACCGACCATTTAACCTGAAAGGGGGGCTATGTTTTTTTTCGAAAAAAATATTCTGAAGCTGATTTTATGAGAAAAAAATATTTTGGCTGCAAAAAATTTCTGTCCAGAAAAAAAACCATAACCCCCTTCAAGTTAAATGGTCGGTCCCTTAGTTACATAGATGCTCGGTTTGCGTTTTTTTTTCTCGAGAAACTACTACATATCGCACACATTGCGTGCAAAACGTACCCCCAGCGTTCGTCTAACGTGTGCATATCTTATCAACAACACGTTGGAGAACGTCGTGAAATTTTGAGCATGTTCAAAATTTTCCGATGCACGCAACGTTCAACAACGCACGGCAACGGACGTCGACGTGTTTGTAACGTGTCAAGAACGTTCCTCCAACCTAGATAATGTACAAAAATATTCTCACACGTCGGCACATGTTGCTGCTGTCCGTTATAGTGTGACAGGGCCATAAAGCTATATCATAATTTGCAGTCTGTTTGTTTTTATACCCCCCGTTTGAAAAGCTGGGGGTATATAGTGATGGGGGTTGTCCGTCCGTCCGTTACACCTGAGGGTACCCATCTCTTATCCGCTACTCCTCCTGAACCAGTGACGCCGTGCGCGGTCCCGGCTTATGAATAGGCCCGCAGCATCCTCTGAGCTTGGAGTATGAGTCTTCCTAACAGAGGCCCGGCACCAGGATCGGTTTTCAGGGGAACCGGCTACAGAGCTGCCGGGCGCGTCCCCAGTTGGTTGATATGGGAATGCCCTGTCTATGCGGGGTAGTCAAGTCATAATACGGAAAGCCTGACCGCGAATCATTGTAGCCAAACTGTTTGGAGAAACGCCACGCTCCATGCAGTATAAAGACCCCTTCTTCATTTCTCTAAAGAGAGCAGACGCACTGGGTGTCGTATGGAAGGCTAAATTTCCTTCCCCTACCCATTTCTCCCATTTTCCAGTGGTAATCAAAAGTCCCCGGTTGTCCCTTCCACCTTTATTTCTTTCTTCTTTTACTTACAATTTTTTGCATTGATTAACTTGTTCTCGTCCTGATATAGCTGAAATATTGCTCATTGGACGTTAAACTCTACCTAATTAATCAATCAATCCTGAACCAGTGAAGATTTTCATGAAACTTTAACACAGTCTTTATAACATAATGTAGATGCGCAATTTGTTTTGATTGATATTTGGGGTTCCCATGTGGAAACACGGACTTCGCCATTACGTTATAAATGAGTATCCATCTCTTATCCGCTACTAATCCTGAACCACTGAATAGATTTTCATGAAACTTTAAGACAGTCTTTGTGACATAATTTAGATGTGCACCTCCTATTTCAGAATTTGATTTGATTGATTTTTTGGGGTTCTCATAGCAAAACATGTACTTAGTCATTTCATTACAAGTGGGTACCCATATCTTATCCGCTACTCCTCCTGAACCAGTGAATAGATTTTTATGAAACTTTAAGACAGTCTTTGTGACATAATGTAGATGTGCACCTCCCATTTCAGAATTTAATTTGATTGGTTTTCAAATTGGGGAGCGGGGTATATATCAGTGAACATTGCTTACAGTTTTTCTAGTTTGATCACGAATGCATCGATCTATCATTTAGAATTCTTTTATCTGAAAACGTCTTCATTTTGTCCCTTTATTCTTTAAATCGGAGTAAAAGGGGTGTCTTTCCAACAACAGCATAATTAGCATTTTGAATTAATACCTAAAGGTATAAATATAACCTATTTCTGTCTCAATTTAGCTGAGATTTTGCTATTTGTATTTTTTTTCATTTGTAAACAGGATGGCGTTGATTCACTTAATTGTCACTAATTAACCAATCGGAGCCAAAAATCACCGTCATCCAAATCCAAATATGCATTTAAGATGTATTTGGTTTGGGCCGACGACGACGGACACAAAAGAAACTTTGGATAACACAGGTTATACAAGTATAACTAAACTAGAAGTTAGACCATGATCCATATATCAGAATCAGTAGTCACAATAAGGAAATTTTGACTGAGGGAAGGACTATTTAATTTTCAAGGGAAGAGGCTGGGATTAAAAAAAAAAAAAAAAAAAAAACATTTTCGGCGTTTTGCTAACAAAATCTCTGACCAGCATCTTGGTTGAAGAAATTAATCTGGCCCGTTTGGGTGAAAATTCCAAGTCCCTTCCTGAAAATAAAATGATCAGTGCCAAAGTGAAAAAAAAATCATGCAAGTACACATTGAATCAAGCACATTCTAACAACACTTTATCACACTCAAAATTTAATGAAAAAGATGAAACTGCATTTTGCAAAACACGAAATACATTAACAGAACATGAATGAATTTTATCCATTAGCACTACATGAAATAATGAAACGCATTGGTCGGTTATCTACCTGTTCCAAGTAAGTTGTAAATGGGCAAAGTGGAGATAATTTTAGTTAACAAATCAAAAGCCTTTTTTATATTGGAATTAAAAATGATCTCTACTTTGACAATACATAAACTAACTTGGTACAGGGAGATAACCGAGAATTGTTTCTAATTGCTTTACAAATAAATGTTTAAAATGCTGACAATCCATTATCCATCAATGAATCTAACTTGCTGTGGTTCTTCTATTCTGAAGCCGACTTGTCCATCCAGAAAGAAATGTAGATATGGTTGTATAAAAACAACAAAACGCCCAGGTCTTACATCCAACCAATCAAAGTATGGCTCTGGTTTGTCGTAGTCTAAGTAAAAAGTCAAGAACGATTCTTTTCCATTGATATCCTAAAATTAAAATGATAAACTCATTTTATATATGCAAAATTTTTTAATGATGCATGATTAAAATTGTTATATCAATTGTGTTACATTTGTAATATTTTTCATTAAAATACGTCATGTACGTGGTATACGCTATAAAACGTAGACTAAACATTGAGTGGATAAGTTTTTCTTAAACATGGATTGAATACGATGTTTCTCCACTTAAACAGCGAGAGAAATACTACTAATAATTGTACATTTCTGTCCTAAAACAAATCTAAAATGCACCTTGCTTTATACAAGATCGGATAGTCGGGTCATTTTCATTGGCCCTGTCCGGTGTGTGTTTGTCTGTCTGACTTTCCTTGTATCTTGTCAACGGATGCTTTATTGGGTTGAATGAAATTTTGCTGTAGTATAAAACCTAGAAATGTAAAGGTAGAAAAATAGTAGTTGTGGTATATTCATGTACAACCTTAAGAATGGTCACTCTTCCGGTTTTTGAAACTGTCTCTGACTTTCGGAATTCCCATATTTTATCCATCATGATGCATTAGAAAATTTTGCACACCGACCCTAAATTTTCTATTCAAAATATGTTTGTCTACATCTTGAATAAACTTCTGACAAAATTTGATGAAATTCTTAATATATCTTCATTGTATTCCAAAGGTCGATTTCTTAAATTCGTGCAAAGTAGATAAAAAATCTAGAGGATTTCGTTTCCCGCCAAAATTTCAGGCACTTCAATCTCAAAAAAGGACACACTGCCCTATCATATTTTTTGCTTAAAATGATGTATGATCGATGTTCTAATAAATAAACATACTGATTTCAAATCCTTCACATTGTGAACTTGAGGAGTGACCATGCTTAACTGTAATGCGTGAACGAATGTGGTGGCTGTTAGAAATTTGGAACTGGATAATTACATGTACTTGTTTATTCATCTTGAACCGAAGAAAGATTTTGGATTTTAACTAGCACAACACGAATCAAAATGGGGTAAGCTTGGGTATCTTTTGGAGACTTTGTGGGTAAAAGCTGCAATAAGGGGTGATAAGGCATAGTAAATACCCTTCAGTCCAAACAGATAGACGGACAGACAGACAAGAAAGACTGAAACTTAAAAGGGGGGGTAAAGACGGAAACAAACTGAATTGATTCTGGTGTGGCAAATCTGAAGACTAAGGCCTTTCTTCTCATTACAATAACGAGTGATATAACGGAGCCTTACAAATTATAGAATAAAATTAATTCCATTCATACCTGAATATACACAGCATGGCGGAAGAAGTATGGATGAAACTTAGCAATATATGCTAAAAATACTGCATTGTAGCTTGGAGCACCAGAAAGGGCATCTAGAGAGCAAATCACTTTCTTTCCCGGAAACATGGCTTTCACCTTGGCTTTGGCAGATTCATATAATGTAGTGCTGCATTCTGCATCTGTTATATCCCTCTCAATCATTTCACGTATCTTGTTAAAGTCTATTTCTTCTGTGTTTGCATTCTCGTCTTGCATTTTGCAATGTTGTTTATGGGTTTTCCAATGATGTTTTTGACATTTCTTAGAACAATAATACACTTGCTTACATCTTGAACATCGCAGTGATTGTCCTTGGCCACATACATAACATTCTCTTGTCGATCCCTCGGACTGCATAATCTGAAGTAATAAACATTATTTCATATCAAAACATATCTTTCATTTAAACAAAAGGCCGCTCACCTGGTCCTTGATTAACATTGACATTTTATGTTAAAGAACCCATATTATTAATTAAACTTCATATTTCCAATATGCCAAATTAGTATAGGGGGAGAAGACCTCTGCTAGTTTTTTTTCTAACTGGGTCCAATGTTAAACTGTTCCATGCTGACAGCCATCTTGGATAAAGTAGGAACCTAAAAAAAAACATTTTTCTTTTCAGGGGTCCACATAAAGACTACTTTGACCAAGTTTGGTTCCATTGGCTCAGTAGTTTCAGAGGAGATGATCTTTGAATGTGTTTTCCCATAGGGTCCAACGTAAAAACGAAGTTCCCCCTTGGCCGCCATGTTGGATATAGTGCAGACCTGAATAACACATTTTTTGCAGGGGATTACCAAAGGACTATTGTAGCCAAGTGTGGTTCCAATTGGCTCAGCAGTTTCAAAGGAGAAAATCTTTAAATGTGTTTTACCATAAAGTCCTTTGTTAAAACTAAGTTCCCTGCTGTCGTCTATGTTGAATATATTGGGAACATGAAAAAACCTTTTCGCAGGGGATCACAAAAGACGATAGAGCTATTGTGGCAAAGTTTGGATGTAATTGGCTCAGTAGTTTCAGAAAAGTAGATCTTTGAACATGTCATCCCGTAGGGTCCAATTTTAAAACTATGTTTCCCGCTGGTAGACATCTTGGATATATAGCTCCGACTTGAAAAAAAAAACCCTTTTGCAAGGGACCACCCAAGGACTATTGTGGCCAGATTTGATTCCAGTTGGACCATTAGATTCAGAGGAGAAGATCGTTGAATGTGTTTTCCTATAGGGTCCAATGCTAAAACTATGTTTCCTCCTGGCGGTCATCTTGGATAACGTGTGGACCTTAATACACCTTTTTTGAAAGGGACTACCAATGAATTATTGCGGCCAAGTTTTGTGTCAATTGGTTCAGTAGTTTCAGATAAGAAGACCTTTGAACATGTTTTCCAGTAGGGTCAAATGTTAAAACTATGTTTCTCACTGGCCGCCATCTTGGATATCTCGTGGACTTGAAAAACAGCTTTTTTGTCAGTGACCATCCAAGGACTATTGTGGCCAAGTTTGGTTCCAACTGGCCCAGTAGTGTGAGAGTAGAAGATCTTTGAACCTGTTTTCCCATAGGGTCTAATGTTAAAACTATGCTTCGCACTGGCGGCCATCTTGAATATCGCGTTGACCTGAAAACAAAAACACCTTTTTAGTAAGGGACCATCCAAAGACTATTGTGACCAAGTTTGGTGCCAATTGGCTCAGTAGTTTCGGAGAAGAAGATTTTTGAATGTGTTTTCCCATATCCGACGTTAAAACTATGTTTCCCGCTGGCGTCCATCTTGAATATCGCGTTGACCTAAAAAAAACACCTTTTCAGTAAGGGACCACCCCAGGAACATTGTGGCCAAGTGTGGTGCCAATTGGCTAAGTAGTTTCAGAGAAGAAGATCTTTGAATGTGTTTTCCCATAGAGTCCAATGTTAAAACTATGTTTCCCGCTGGCGACAATCTTTGATATCGCACAGACCTGAAAAACACCTTTTTGTAAGGGACCAACCAAGGACTATTGTGGCCAAGTCTGGTGCAAATTGGCTCAGTGGTTTCAGAAAAGAAGATCTTTGAATGTCATTTCCCATAGGGTCTAATGTTAAAACTATGTTCCCTGCTGGCAGCCATCTTGGATATAGCAAGAACCTGAAAAACACCCTTTTTTAAGGGACCACTCAAGGACTATTGTGGCCAGGTTTGGTGCCAATCGGCTCAGAAGTTTGACAGAAAAAGATTTTTTAATGTGTTTACCCATAGGGTCCAATGCTTTAAACTATGTTTCCAGCTGGCGGCCATCTTGGATATCGCGCGGACCTGCAAAACACCTTTTTGTAAGGGACCGCCCAAGGACTATTGTGGCCAAGTTTCGATCCAATTAACCGAGTAGTTTCAGAGCAGAAGTGAAATGAGAGCACAGCCAAAAACGTACTCGTAGGACTCTTGAGTCGTATTAGCATAATCGTAAACATAAAAATCGAATCGTTAACAGCAATATTAGTAAATAAAGAGTTATCTCGCCCAGGTCTCGGATGAAACGCTTACAAGAGTTATCTCCCTTCCAAAAACCTAAGGAACGCATAACACGTTTTCCCCTAGTAAGTCACATGACAGGTAGGGGATACCCTGTTATTTATATACAATGGATAAAAATCGACAATTTTTTTGTATGAATGTCGTCAATGGAAGTTTTTTTCTTCCAAATGAACCTAATTTGAAGCAATTTACAATTTTCAAAATTGTTTTATTTGCACAATGACTAAAGGGAGACAACCGTCAAAACATCCTGTATTTACATGTGGGAAATTTCAAATTTAACTTCAAGGTAGTGTAACTTTTTTGGAAGACGGCGATCGTACCCTGAAAGTGCACTAAATTAAAAATTAAGATTAAACCCTTCGAAATGAATGAAAAAAGGAAATGCTGAATTCTTTCCAGCTGTATGCAGTTTTCCCATGAAAAAGCTTGATTTTGGCCAATTTTGAGGTGAAAATTGCTATTTGTGCATAGATTTCAGGTTTCTACACTATTTAAAGTGATATGAAATATTAAATGAACTTTAATTCATTGTAAAATTCATCCTTTTAGCTTTCCATTGATGTATATATATCATGGGTTGAAACATGAGAGGCATGTATTAGAAAGGGGGTTTGAATAGCCCCTACTAGTGCGACGTTGAGAATAAAACTGTGTTATGCATCCAAAATGTCGCAATGAACGCGGACGTTACAGAAGACATCCAATAGATTAAAACATGAAAAAATACTAAAAAGAATTACCTCCCTATATGAGTGTAGACTTAATAGAAGACACCAACATATCAACAAACAAAAAAATTACCTCCCTTTACGAACGCGGACCTGATAGAAGACACCCACAGAAATACAGGTACAACTGCCAAAAACATCCGTTCCGACTAGGGGCATACCCGACTTCCGGTCAATATGGCGGCATACAACACAAAAACATCTACTTCCGGTCGCGCATGTGCGCTGTTTAAGTAATTATACAAGACCCTAAGGTCAGTAGTTGTTCTTTCACGTAATTTCCGGTTAACATGGCCCAAAAGGGCTGCAAATAACGGCCACTTCCTGTAGTGCTTGCGCAGTGTAATATACATCCGGTCACGTGACTTTTGATGACGTCACTTCCGGTTATCCATCTCCGATCTACCTCGACAAATAATTTGCTCGTGCATATATACTAAGTACTACCATGGCAATACACAGATCTTCAAACCATGCTTAATCACTATGCAAAGTAAAATTAATGTAGCTTTAATATTGTGAGAGGAGTTGTCCGGAATAAAAGTTCCAGAATGCACATTTCGATAAAATGACCAAGTTCATCTACCCCTAACAAACAAATTTTGGCCAAGATTTAAACCATAGCAATATACACATCTTCAATCCATGCCTAATCACTGTGCAAAGTAAACTAATGTAGCTTTAACGTTGTGGGAGGAGTTGTCCGGAGTTCCAGAACTCCCATTTCGATAAATTGGTCAAGTTTGACTACCCCTCACAATAACAGATTTTGGCAAATTTTTAACCATGACGATATGCACATCTTCAATCCACGCCTTATCACTGTGCAAAGTAAAATAAATGTAGTAGCATCAATATTGTGGGAGGAGTTATCCGGATTAGCAGCAAATCAGAGATGGGACGGACGGACATATGAACAGACGGAAATACGGTCGGACGGAAATACGGACGGACAACGGTAAAACAATACTATATTCCTGCTGACATTTCGTTGCAGATGCATAAAAAAAGGAATAAAATCGAATTCAAATGCATGCCGTGCCAAACATCATTTCATGTGAATCACATCAATCATTCCGTATGGAATATTGACTAGCAAAGCTAAGTAAAATTGGTAATGATCTAAAATCAATTAAATATATTTAGAATGGTCATCATTATAATCGTGAAATGTTGTTGGATTAATTGTATACGGTCAAGTACACACATAGAAATACTAAAGCAAATATAGACTGAGGTGTAGGAGGGGTATAGACTGGGGTGTAGGAGGGGAAGAACAAAGGGTAGTCACAAAGTTTACTTCAACACTACTACCAAATAAAGCAGCGATTTAGATTCATGTAATATTTCTTCTAATATTTTCAATGATCCCCCAAAAATCATTTTATTTACTACATATCATATGCAATGACTCATGATCATCGTATATAGAACGTATCTTGTAACGTACATACCTTATCAACAGCATGTAGGCAAACGAAGGAAATTTTGGAATTGTCAAATTCTAGAGATCAACGACGCATGCTGAAAACGTAGTCCTACAATATAGAAACTCGCGCTGTTTCTTTTTCATATATACTGACTTTAAACATGCAGTGCGGGGTCCTATCGTATGTGTCCAAAAACCCATATGAGCAAATGGTTTTTCAAGAAACGTGGTCATATAGTTTGTTCTCTTGTTTAGAATTATACTCTCAAAATTGAATTTATGTGTTTTACAGTTTACTGTAGTACCATATCCTCAAAAACAGCAGAAAATCCCACTTGCATTCTTGAATATCAAATCGGAAGTTGGTAAGAATGAACTTGCAAAATCGTTGACAAAACGATATAGATAGAAGCGTACTGCTGTATCATTCTCGAACAGAAGATCGTGCTTTTCACCATAACTACTAAAATCAAAAGCTTTGGAGTTATTTTTTTTCGTCGCTAGATTTCTGATACCTGCAAATCTCTTAGTATTTTTACTCAATTAATCCAAATATCCAAAATAGACATTTTTGTCAACGTATATTTGTTCCGCATAACGGAACAAATATTATAAAGATTGTCATAATATTTCTTCCTTTTGGAACAACTGTTATATAACATTCACTATCGACCAAGTGCAAATCGATGGGATCATTATCGGAGTCTCAACAATAGATGCGATTGCAATAAAGGAATTATTGCTGTCATAAAGTCAATAATGTTTACGACAGTAATAATGACTTTTTCAACAATGGCATATATAGTGTTGACTATCATAATTATCTCGTCGATTCGCACTTGGTCGATAGTGACATTTATTCCGTTAAGAACAAATACTATATTATTTGTTCCTTTGGAACAAATATTCTATATTATTATTTTCATATATTTTTACAGTCCAGTGATTAGTTCAATTGTCGTCACACGATCTTGTATATTTCTTAGAGTTGTCAATAAATCTAAGAATTGACTTTACGTATTGACCTCTGCTAAAAATAGATCAGTTCTACATTATCATTAAAAATAGATTATTAATTTAAAGTTTCTTTTATAAAATTGCAAAAATTCTTAAATAATATTATTGGTTTGTCTATTTCAAATATACAAAACATTTGTATATTCAGTTCCATGAACCTATTAAAAAATATGGATGCAAAAAAAAAAAATAAAAAAAATAAAAAAAATAATAGCATTAGCAAACATATCATATAAAATTGAGATTTATTAACATAAGTCTCTATGAAAATTCGTAAATTTGGAAAATAATAAAACTATTATAGCCTATTAAAATCGGTCAATGGAGAAATTTATTGACTACGTCCTCGGTCAATATACTTATCTCATGTCAATAAATTTCTGCATTGACCTCATTGTATATTATTGTATAGCAACATAATATTTCCCTAAGAAAGCAACCAAATGTAAGCGTGCAATAAATTTCCATATTGCACTCGTGCAAATAAAGTCGTGGTCACTGAGGGGAGTGGACTCAAGCACTGCATAATATTTTGTTGTTGCTTTGTATGTATGTTATCGTTTGTATTATGTATTGTATATATGCCTTCAGCCCTTTGGGGAATAATTGTGCATTTATTTGAATAAAAAAAAACTTATAACTTTAATTTCATGACATCGTACAATCTTTAAAGTGAAACTACACTAAAAAATGAAAATTTGATATGTTGTTCTTTATGCATTAAATACTCATAATACTCCGATATCAATATCATATCTTTAAAGATAAAGTACTAAAAGCGAATGCAAAATTGAAATTTTATCGTTGTGGGGACAGCCATTTTGAACAGATTGACGAATGGTCAGTAATGAGTAACTAATAACCGAAATATATAGAAAAGGAAATAAACTGCAATGGCCAGATAGACAGCATTTCGACTACACAATTATGTCAAATAGCATGATTTTTTTTAAGCCAAGTAGAGTATTTCAATATATATATTTTCCTCGTTTTGGTCAGAGAAATATAATACTTATGTCTCTCTTTAGGAATAAATTTGATTCGACATAATCAATCCTAATGCATGCATATTTCACCAGATCCAGATACAATTTCGTCTATTTTAATAAAAAAAAACAGACTGGTTTGTTTCAAACGATTGTAAATTGTGTCAGATGACAAGATTGTATATTGTGTGTCAAATAGCCACACGCTGGCACGAGACATGTTTTATAGGTCGTCTGCTGATGATTGAACGGAATATACAACAGGTGTGTCTTTTGGCAGTCCAGGTAATTTTGATGGACAATTTATAAGTCCATACATATCTGAAGTGTGTTCCCGATATATCATTCCTGTGGACTTTTTTTCGAAAGGAAAAATAATATAAAACATTGACCTTCCCTGGAACAAGCATGTATTAATAATATCCGTAAGAACTGATGTATTGATGTATGTAATATTTATTGCATATTTTGGTAGGAAAATCTTCCATCAGAATATAATTTTGTCCACGTAGTGTGTGTACAACAGCATAATTCGCCGATCGTGAGGATTTCTTAGGCAAAAAAAGACTGAGTGAAAATTTCGCTTGTAAAGTCAAACACGTAAATGAAATTTATAAAACTCTGCAGGCAAAATTATCTGGATGTCATCAATATTAAATGAAATGAAAAAGTAAGACCTGTAAGAGTTGACATGTCTACAGTGTTGATTTGAACTCACAAAGAAAGTGATACGAGGCGAAGCAGCTAACAGTTTTGGCAAACTGACCGTAGTTGCATCTTATGTCCAATAAAATTACGAGTCAGGTGTATTAAGTGAAGCAAAATATGTTCCAGTTTGAAACGATCTGTTGTTGTGTAATGCATAGCTTGCAAGAATATCATTTCGAAGTACATCCATTTGTGTGGAATTTTAGGAAAATATGCACTAATTCTTCGCCTTTCATGTCAACGATGGTCATTACATTACTTTTGAGTTGAAAATTTTAAAATCCGTGGAAAAAATCGTCAGAATACCAGATTACTCGACGTGCTAATTTTCTCGAGCTCGCCTTTTTCATTTTGATTTACAAGAAAACTGCGAAAAGGCTGTAAAAA
>MJUU01045779.1:6215-20115 GCA_002080025.1 Modiolus philippinarum
GAGCAACGCTACATCAATGTCTTTCTTGGTCATGGGTGCGGGATTGTCAACAAACATCAATTAAACTGGCAAAGTGTTCTTACAATCACTGTCATCCTTTGCCCGACAAAAGTTTTACCAATTGAAGTCGACAAGTCATAATTAAATAATGTCATAAAACTATCTAAATCATAATATGCAATACAATTGCTTTGTATATGCCATAATCTATTATGAATTTTACGCTTTAGAGTATGTTCTTATTATTAAAAATTATATTTAAGATAGTTATCCTATGAATGTTCATGTAGTAAGAGTCAGGAATCATTCTCATAATTCTCATTCAAACTAAACATTATTTTCATACATGATCTTATTCAATGAGAAATATATTTAGAATATATATTAGAATTCATTCTAGCCTAAAAGTGTTTTCTTTTCTTATTTACTTCATTTATAAATTAATACTCTCAAACCATCAAATCTTATGTTTGGTGTTTGGTTCAAATAAAGACATGCGGTTTAACATCATAATGACTGACTTACATTTTTAAATGCAAAATTGAATACCAGAATTATAACAAATAACTAAATACCGAAGTTACTATGAATTTAATTTCTGCATATGCGCATTTCGACAACTTATGTCTTTTCAGTGCAGATAACAAGGGAAGTTTGATAATAAGAAATACAGTATAAGACAAAGCTATTTTTAGGAGTTGTGAACTTGACCTTTGTCGCAAAAACCTCAAATTCAAAAAGTTTTCTCCTCTCATCATTATTCATGTCTTTGCCAAGATTCATTTAGATGTGACATGTGGTTCTGGAGATATTGTGCGGAAACGGATAAAATGTCAAATTTTTGTTCTTTTTTTTTCAGGAGTTGTGACCTTCACTCATGACACATAAATCTCAAAATCGCAAGAGATTTTCCTCTCATCATAATTTATTAACAATGAAGGGATATTGAATAAATGCAAATGAGACAAAATCTCTACAAATACATGGAAACAACGCTTTTATTGTTGTTCTTCATCTTGAAGTCACCATGAGGTCTTCAACAATGAGCATTACTCATACCTCATAGCAAGTTCAAGACGGCCCTTAGAACCGGTTTGAGCGGAATTCATTACTAATTGCTGAGCAACGCTACATCCATGTCTTTTATCCATGGATGAGGGATCGTCAACAAACATAAATTTAACTGGCAAAGTGTTCTTACAATCGCTGTCATAGTTTCGTGGTGAGAAAAAAATATTTAAGTAATTCCCACGAGTTGTCAAGTCGTTCCCATGAGTTACAAAGTCGTAGCCACGAGATGTGAAGTCGTTCCCACGAGTTATAAAGTCGTTCCCACGAGATGTGAAGTCGTTCCCACGAGTGATAAAGTCGTTCCCACGAGTTGTAAAGTCGTTCCCACGAGTTGTAAAGTCGTTCCCACGACTTACCAAGTCGTTCCCACGAGTTATAAAGTCGTTCCAACGAGTTGTTAAGTCGTTTACATGACTTACCAAGTCGTTCCCACGAGTTGGGAAGTCGTTCCCACGACTTCTAAAAGTCGTTCCCACGAGTTGTGAAGTCGTTCCCACGAGTTGTAAGGTCGTTCCCACGAGTTGTGAAGTCCTTCCCACGAGATGTAAAGTCGTTCCCACGAGTTATTAATTCATTCTCACGACTTACAAAGTCGTTCCCACGACTTACAAAGTCGTTCCCACGACTTACAAAGTCGTTCCCACGAGTTATGAAGTCGTTCCCACGAGATGTAAAGTTGTTCCCTAGAGTTATAAAGTCATTTCCACGAGTTGTTAAGTCGTTCCCACGACTTACTAAGTCATTCTCACGACTTCTAAAAGTCGTTCCCACGAGTTGTTAAGTCGTTCCAGCGAGTTATTAACTGCTGGACTCAGTATAAAAGGCTGGTCGGTCACTTTAGTAAGTAAGCGTGAAAGATTAATTTGCGGTTTTTTTATGGAAGGTCATAACGTGTGTTGAAATCTGTGCGAATTTAGACCCACTGTGAAATTATCATTACGATGAAAAATTGACAACAAAGAATCTGACCCTTTCAGTTTTTTTTATAGAAAATGCATATTAAATTCAATAGTCATATTTAACACACTTGTAAAGTTAATATAAGCTACAGGGAATGCACATGAAATTTTGTAATTTAATACTAAAAATAGGATGCTTTCATATTTCACATAAGAATCAACATGTAGACTTCCAAATATTATTTTGATCATGTTCAGTTTGCTTCTCCGTCAGTTTAAAGGCGGAAATACTATTAAATATACCTATCTTTTACACGACCGAAAAAAGGGCAGTCGTATTATGGTGTGGCACAGTCGCCGGCTTCGATGTCTGCGGACAAATGATTTGTTAGATAACTTGTCCTTGTCTTCTTCTAAAATTTTAGTTTCTTGATATTTCGGTTATTGGATGTGGTTTGTTTCCATGGATTTATTCACTTTTTTACCTTTTTGGGGCCATTTAGGGCTTCCTATATGGTGTGAGGTTCCTCACTATGTTGAAGACCCTACGGTGACCCCTAGATGCTGTTTTTGGTCGTTTTAACCTGGATATGGGATGTTGTCTCCTTGACATTTACCCTATTTCCTTTCTTTTTCATATTGTTCTAGTTGATGGATCAATACAAAAGCATAATGTTTATTAGCACAAAGGAAAAGGTTATAATTGAATGTGTGGTTTGTTTCCCATCCGTTTCAGAATTAGGAGCAAAGGGGCCAAATTGTACATTTTCACATATTGGCCTACAGTTTGATTTTCAGGGGCGGGGGTCTTGGGCGATTTTGTAAATTAAGAATTTACTCTTGGTACCAGTGAAAATAAATATAATAAATCTACTTCTTATGAAAATAAATAATTTAATTTTGATTTGAAGAATACGTTTTTGTTGCAAATGGAAATAAATAAACTGAGGTGACATTGATGAAAATAAGTAATTTGTTCGAGATTTTCATGAAAATAAATAAATTTCCTATGCAAAATCGCCCAAGCCCTCCCCTGAAAATCAAATGGTCGTCCCCTTAGGTTATGTTTTATCGTATTTTGATGGGTTTCTTTTCATTCGCTGCTTCCAATAAACAGGGGGCACACAGAGGCTAAACGAAAGAAAAGAACTTTATATTTTCATTTTTTTAGTGGGGGTGGATTTTGATGCATTTTTTCCCTGAAGGTCCCATATGAAGTGTATTAACAGATAAATTAGATAATTAATACCGATAAAAAAAACAACAACAGGGGGCTCAAAGGAGGCCAAACAGAAAAAAATTAAACTCGATTAATTTTCTCTCAGATTTTGGTTGTTTTATTCGTTACGGTCCACAACTTTACGGTGTCCAACAAATCCAAGTTTTGTACTAACATTTGTGCAAATATACTGCAACGCTTTGCGAAGCTCCTTTTGATAACTTAACGACTTTTAGAAGTCATGGGAACGACTTTACAACTCGTGGGAACGACTTTAAGAAGTCGTGGGAACGACTTGGTAAGTTGTGGGAACAACTTAAAGAAGTCGTGGGAACGACTTCAAAACTAGTGGGAACGACTTTTAGAAGCCGTGGGAACGACTTTACAAGTCGTGGGAACGCATGCCGAGACCGGATAAGATGAAATCCAACTTTTCTAATTTGCACGGTCTTTACTATAATTATTGGTTAATGGTACTGTTCAATTTCACACATCGTTATGTGAGTGATAAAGCGTTATTTTGCCCTGATTGCTATTTTTAACGACCTTTGAAATCCGGGTTTGAAATTAAAAAATGCTTTGAAATTAAAGTCTTAAAATGCACCTATTCATACCAAATGTGATTTTGCATATTAATACGTTTTCTTAGATTATAAAATAAGAAATAAAAAAGTGGAAAATTCTTATTCCGGGATCTTTTTTATTCAACTTCAAACAGAGTGATAAAACTGGTCTTCCGAAAACAGGAAAGTTCCCCTTTTGCACCCCACCAAAATCACTCCATTCAAATCAAATTCTATATCATATTCATTTTCTAATGTTTTTCCATTGTCCCTTCTTTCAATCAAGCCAAAAACATACTAAAACAAAAGGAGCAATCATATAAAATCAACAAAATAAAGTGATAAACTAAATAAATAGGAACTATATTCGACTCTATGGGGACTTAATAATGTTCCGAATGTGTTAATTTTTAGAACTGAATCATCCGTTTTGGCGTTTTTCACACTGGAATCGCAGTTCCAAATATTAAAGAACTGGAAGATTTTGCAAGTGAATAATTGAATTTTCAGTCTGATTTATGATGTTATAAATTGAGCATGAAGTAGTTACCTACAACAGAGATAATTGCCGTAAAATCTTTCCAACCAATAGTTATGTAAAGCTAAAGTTGGGGGTTTTTCTCGTCTTGACTTCACAACTCGTGGGAAGGACATTGCAACTCATGGGAACGACTTAGTAAGTCATGGGAACGACTTTTAGAAGTCGTGGGACCGACTTGGTAAGTCGTGAGAACGACTTCGCAACTCGTGGGAACAAAGTGGAACGACTTAGTAAGTCGTGGAAACGACTTTTAGAAGTCGTCGGAACGACTTTTAGAGGTCGTGGAAACGACTCTCTAACTCAAAGGATTGACTTTACATCTCGTGGGAACGACTTTATAACTCGTGGGAACGACTTGACAACTTGTGGGAACGACTTAAATGTTTTTTTTTCTCATCACGAAAATGACCAAAATAAGCTTTCATAATGTCATCCATTTCCCGACAAAAAGACTTGTAGATTTAAACAACCACAGGGCACTCATCGAGCCAATTGTTGGAAAACTTGGCACAATAAAATCATGAGGCGTGGACACAATAAACAGGTGGTCAGAAAAAACAATTTTAAATTACAAAAACATTAAAAAGCCAAAACTTGAAAGAATGATAGTGCATCCATATGAGAAATTCTCTCAAGAACGAGTACACCATAACTGAAATGTATATAGATCATACATCTCTCTCACGAGGAATCTTTTTACGGACTCCACACTGCAGGAGAGACAAACTCCCGTCTAAAATTAATAATGAAGGGATATGGACTAAATGCAAATGAGACAAAATCTGTACAAATACATGGTAAAACCAAGCAATGGATCAACGCTTTTATTGTTGTTTTTGATCTTGAATTCACCATTAGGTCTTCAACAATGAGCATTACTCATACCTCATCGTTAGTCATGTCTGTGCCAAATTTCATTTAGATGGTTCTGGAGATATTGCGCGGAAACGGATAAAATATCAAATTGTTGTTTCATTTTAAAAGTAGTGACCTTGACCTTTGTTACACAAACCTCAAAATCAGTAAGGACCTTCTTCTCATCATTGGTCATGTCTGTGCCAAATTTCGTTTAGGTGTGACATATGGTTCTGGAGATATTGTGCGGAAACCGATAAAAAGCCTTATTGCTGTTCTATTTTTAGAAGTTGTGACATTGGCCTTTGTTGCACAAACCGCAAAATCAATAGGATTCCTTCTCTAATCATCAATCATGTCTGTGGCAAGTTTCATGTAGGTGTGATAAGTGTTTCTGGAGATATTGTGCGGAAACTTATAAAATGTCTAATTCTTATTCTATTTTTAGAAGTTGTGACCTTGACCTTTGTTGCACAAATCTCAAAATCAATAGGGTTCCTCCTCTCATCATTTGTCATGTCTGTTCTACGTTTCATTTAGATATGGCATGTGGTTCTTAAGATATCATGAGGAAACCAAAAGTTGACGCCGGACGCGCAGACGCGATTCATCAAATTAGAAGCCATGTCGTAACTCTGCTAAAATACATTCGTAGATGGTTTTAGGATGACTTCTGTATATTGAATGCATGGGTAAAGGAACATATACCGTATGCCTTTGCGAGGGGTATAATTATACCTGTTAGTCGTCTGGAAAGTTTGCAGCTCTTGATTAACACAAAAAGCAGTAGAAAATTGCGTTTATTACAAAAATCAAAGTCCAGAGACATGGCAGATATGAGAAAAAAGGAAAAATACAAACATGAGACAAGTTATTGGTTTTAACTGGTCAGGAGTGAATCGTTTTGAATACAATAAAATAGAATTAGAGATTTATATTCTAGGAAAATATAAAGTAAAGTTTATCATCGACTATTTTTATATTATTAATCATGTCACGTCGCGCTCTGTTAATACAAGACTTTTCAGACTTGATTAAGAAGCTTACTGTCATTAATTCGTACATACTTAATGAAAACAACTGGTATATGTATTGCATTGGATAAGGTTGTTCATCTTCAAACGGTCAGCAACCCTAACCTTCACTCTTAATAAGATCATACATATCGCAACAATTTACTTTCTTAAATTAATAATGAAAGGATATGGAGTAAATGCACATGAGACAATGTATCTCCACATACACATGGTTAAACCAAACATTTATTGTTGCTCGTCATCTTTAATATTATTTTTTTATTGATTTTTAGAAAAAAAAAATGGAAAAGTGATGATCAAACTATATATACTACGAGCGAGCATTAAAATCTTGATGGTTCAAGCTTTGTTTAGAGGAGTAGTTGTATCATTTAGTTATTCTTGTCACTTATACATGTAAGATAAACGTTATGAAAAAAAAATGTTAAACCAAAGCACATGCGTTCATTATTTGGTCTTGATATCTTTTTCTATCTCAAACTATACTAGTCAACAAAAGAAACGAAACACATTTATATTAATCTTGAATATTTTTTACTTCCCAGAATAAGAAAAACTCTTAGATAAAATATTTGGCAACTATGAAGTAGCGTTATATCCAAAAATATCTTTTACAATTCCTGATCCCATTTCCGGTCAATATATTAAGATCATTATCTTAATCTTATGTTTGCGGGAGTTATTATTGAGTATATCCGCCTTTCGGACCTACCACATCGTCACACTTACGAACCAACTGACTCCAAAGTATGTTGTTATGACATTGTTTCATTGTTTACTTAAGGTTGGAGTTCGTCTCTCCTGCAGTGTGGAGTCCGTAAAAAGATTCCACGAAAGATGTATGCTCTCTATATATTTCAGTTACGGTGTTCTTGTTAGTTAGAGAATTTTTCCTATGGATATTCTGTCATATTTTTAAATTGTGGCATTTATTTTTGTAATTTCGAAATGTTATCCTGACTACCTGTTTAAAGTGCCCACATCTCACTATTTTATAGTGCCAAGTTTTCTTACAATCGACTTCATGAGTACCGTGTGTTTGTCTTTATGTTGTAATCGTCCACTAGCTTAAGACACTAGAGCTTTTGTCGGACTACGGATGACAGTGATTGTAAATGCACATTGCCAGTTTAATTTATGTATGTTGACGATCCAGCATCCATGACCAGAAAAAAAAACATGGATGTAGCGTCGTTCGACATTAAGGAAAGAATTCCGCTTAAACTGGTACTAGGGGCCGTCTTGAACTATTATGAGGTATGAGCAAATCTCATTGTTGAAGTCTTCATGGTAACTTCAAGATGAAGAACAACAATAAAAACGGTGTTCCTTTGCTTGTTTTGACCATGTATTTGCAAAGTGAATTTACTCCATATCCTTTCATTGCTTATTTATGACGACCTTGTGATCCTCGTACACTATTTCCAATACTCAATACGCAAGCGTAAAATGCATTTCATGAGGTTTTTACGTTTTGGCGTCTAACATGACCTTCTCTTACGTAATTTTTCATTTGTTGAGCCAGTTTGCTTCAGCTAAATCATTGGTCTTAGGTTTGTTGTTCCATTCACATAACAATACCAACTGCGTATTTACGTTCATTTTGGAAGGGGCGGGTATCAAATTAAGTGGCAAATCTTTTACATAATGCAGTGTCTCAATTATTGACAACCAAAAACAAAAGATCTATCCATTAACGATGAAATCGGTAAGAGGGCAAAGAAAACCAAATATCAGATTTTTTTTGTATCCGTTACAGGCCAAATTTGAAAAAAAACAAATACTTTTTTTAATACAACAACTTCTAAAAAAAATTACAATTATTACATTTTACCATATCCAGCTGCAATAATTTTAATGAGCTGTATAACCATTTCGGAAATTAGTTCCTCATCAGCAGCACTAGTACTGTGTATCGTTTCTTTTTAATTTTTTATTTTCTATTTTATTTATTTTTTTTATTTTATTTATTCATTTTTTATTAGTATATATATACTACTCAACAAAAGAAACGATACACAATTTCTTTCGTGAATATTTTTTAGATACAGCAATTTAAATTTCCACTTGTTAATTCAACTTTCAAATCAGTTCCGAAACATATATAGTTAAAATAAGGAATGTAAGTTTTTCGCCCGAAAATCGAGTTCGCCGTTAATTGATTGATGGTTTAAATTGTTTATTGTCAAAAATTTGGACACTTCATTGGGTACAAAATTTGATAACGATAATTGCCGCCATCGCAAGCCATTAGAGTCATTTTTTTTTACCTGAAAATAAAATATTATTGAAAAATATTATTGAAAAACTCCATGTAGCATTCCTTTCGTTCAGTATGAAAAAGAAAGGAAATGGGGTAAATGTCAAGGAGAAAACATCCCGTCTCAAGGTTAAAACTGCCCAAAACAAAGCATCTAGGCAAATGTTCTACAAAACCTATATCTAATGACTAAATACCGAAGTTACTGTGAATTTAAATTCTGCATATGCGCATTTCGACAACTTATGTCTCTTCAGTGCAGATAAAATCTAAACGTTTGGAAGACCATAAACTCAAAGATGTGTAAAAACTGAGAGAGAACAAATAACCAATATGATCTAAATGTGAAGCCAAAATCAGCTAAGGACAGAGCTTTGCAAGAGGGAGATACTCCTTAGTTTTTAACAAAATTTACAAAAATNCCCTCGGGGACTAACCGTCCACCAGCAGTGGCATCGACCCAGTGGTAACAAATGACTAAATACCGAAGTTACTGTGAATTTAAATTCTGCATATGCGCATTTCGACAACTTATGTCTCTATAGTACAGATAAAATCTAAACGTTTGGAAGACCATAAACTCAAAGATGTGTAAAACCTGAGAGAGAACAAATAACCAATATGATCCAATATGATCTAAGTTGCTAACTCCCCTCTTGACAGCTGTTAAAGAGAGCCTTCAAAAGCGGTTTATATGAAATGTGGATTTTGAAAACTCCAAAGATCTACCTGACATCTTAAATCACACTGTAACGGCATTGAAACTTTCGACTTCTCCACATTTTACACTACCATTCGTCATAAACAACTACAATCTCCGCTGAAAGGTTTAATTCATAGATGTAAGAGATTGGTGCATACTTGTAGGTAGAGAACAAGCATACTTTCTGAGAAAAAAAACGTTGTGTAATGTTAGCTTCTGTAAGCTAATTACTGCGGAATTTATAACTTAATCCAAGTAATAAATATACATACACTATTATAGTTTTGTAAATAACCAATTTCATTCTTAGTTCAAGAAAGTCATTACTATCAGATAATTTTCTAAGTGTTTTCATAATAGTAACAATACACAAAAGTTTTAGAACAATAGGCATACAACTTATTCAGTAACAATTGCAAAACTAAAATGAAAAAACAATTTTACACAATGCAAAACGACAACCATTTACAGTTCACATAAAAACCAAAATTGGTATTGCAAAATAAAAAAGAAATTTCATTTCAAAACAAGAGCTTTATGCAATTAAGATGAGTACTTTTTAATCTTTGTACACAAATAACATTCCGTTCCCCGATAAATTGAGCAATATTTCTCAGCTATGCACACAAAGATTTAGTAATCAATGGAATTGTCAGGTGAGTATTGTATGGATTAGTTGACAGTAAAGATATTTTTGTCTTCAAATTTACTAATAAAGTTACATGAGTAAAGAAGAACAATTTTAGAACAAGAATCAATCGGAAATAAATACTATATTAGGTAAAACCATTTATTGCTAACTCAAGTAAAAAACAAGTTCTTTAAACTTAACTGTAAAAAGTAAAATTTTGATACTTTACCATTAAAAATTTTAATTAAGTCAATCGTATCTTTAGTGTAGGAAGAGGCAATACACTCAAAGTGCGTCGAGCTTGTGACCAGGATAGATGACATATATTCAAAATCCCACATGTTTCTATATACATTTTATTCTATAATTGCTTTAGCCAGATGAGAAAAAGGTTATAGCTGTGGCTTCTATATCTGGATCTGCCAAATGTTCTACAAAACCTATATCTAAGTTGCTAACCTCCATCTTCTCCATCTTGACAGCTGTTCAAGAGGGCCTTCAAGTTGTGACCTTGACCTTTGTTGCACAAACCTCAAAATCGATAGGGCTCCTCCTCTAATCATAACTCATGTCTGTACAAAGACGCCCAGACACTATTCATCAAATTATAAGCCAAGTTGACATCGTCGCAACTTGGCTAAAAGCTGGCCAAATCTTCCGTATACAGATGATATTTTGTCACTAAACAACCCTTGCTTTTGGTGATTTTCTTCTACTGATCTATTCAAAAGAGCTCGAAATTAAGGATACTGCAGACACTTCCACATCAGTCTCATTCCTTTACCTTCATCCCGTAATTGACAACAAAGGTAAGGCTACAAACTAAACTGTACAACAAACGCGATGACGTCACTTTTCCAATAGTAAACTTCCCTTTTCTTTGTAGCAACATCTACAAGCCGACATACGGAGTTTACATCCCCCAGCTCATTTGCTATTCAAAAGCCTGTTGTCGATACAGTGACTTCCTTGATAGAGCCCGGTTGCTCACAAATAGGCTACTTAAAGAAGAATATGTTACCCTAAACTTGAAGTCATCCCTCCAGAAATTTTACGGTCGACATCACCATCTTGTTTGACCGCTATGGGATATTTGTTTCCCAGATGATAACAGATCTTTCCCTTTAAAGGCTTAATTGTTGTTTAGTCTACCGGATTTGACCTTACTACCGGATTTACCATGTTCAACACATGTCTTATTTAGAAGCAGGAGATGCTTATTCTACCGGTGCACCTATTCGAACCCATTGTTTTTATTGGGTCCATGTTGTTCATCTGTGTGTGTGTGTGTGCATTTTTTATATGCTGCACTTCTCTTGTGTCTTTGTTTCTTCGTTGTTTCCGATGTTGCCATTGTCTTTGGAGTATTCCTTTTGGATTGACGGTTCGATTCTCACTTACCCTAGACATTCCTAAGGATCGCAGCATGAACTATAAAGTAAGTGTTTTATCTTAATCAAACCCCTTTAAAAATAATGAGGTTTCATTTCGTGTATTGCACTCGAATTAAGCCATATTGGGTCTCCATGTCAAAGGCATTGTTGAATAAAACTATACTTTTTGGAATAAGTTACTTTAAAGTATACTCTTTAAAACATTACATGCTAAGAAAATAGCAAGGAAATAATGCTGTGAATGATTATATAGCTAAAGAAGACCTATAGGACCAAAACATTTCTTTTTGTTGAAAGCCGTGACTTTTTGGTTGATCTTGACTTTTTTGGCTTGTTTGCTTACTTGTTTAGGTGTCTTCTTTTTTTCAGAACCCCATTGATACAATACATCATGGATTTAACTTGATAACATTATGAGCTATATTTTCCTCCTTTTTTCATTTTAAGTCATAATAAGCAAAAACAAGAGCTGTCGCCGAATGGCAAACGGGGGTTTACCTAACTCATTGGACCCTAGATCAAAAATTGATGTTTTCACTAAATTTCGTATTTAAGTCCAATTTTCGTAAAACAGACAAGACTCATAATAATCGTTCTTTAGGACTAACCATATAGAAGCTCTATACCAATTTTGAAATCAATCCCTTTTGTAGAAGCAGAGAAAAGTGCGACGAAAAATTCATGTTTTCACTTCATTTCGTGACAAATTCCACATCTCGTCAAACAGAAAGTACACATCCGACAGGACTCAAAATAGGACGTTACTTAGAACTAACCATATATAGGCTGCATACCAATTTTGAAATCGATCCTTATTGTAGAAGCTGAGAAAAATGCGACGAAAATTTTTCGGACGAACGGACGGACAAGACTAATCCAGTATCCCCTCTCTATCGAGTGGGGTATAATTACACAGATTCAAGTCAAATTCCCAATGAAAACATCAAAAATTGATGTTTTCACTAAATTTCGTATTTAAGTCCAATTTTCGTAAAACAGAAAGTACACATCTGACAAGACTCATAATAATCGTTCTTTACAACTAACCATATAGAAATCGAAGCTCTATACCAATTTTGAAATCAATCCCTCTTGTAGAAGATGAGAAAAATGCGACGCATAATTTAGGTTTTCATTGCATTTCGTACAAGTCCACATTTCGTCAAACAGGAAGTACACATCCGACTGGACTCAAAATAGGAGGTTCCTTACAACTAACCATATAGAGTCTGCATACCAATTTTGAAATTAATCCTTATTGTAGAAGCTGAGAAAAATGCGACGAAAATTTTTCGGACGAACGGACGGACAAGACGAATCCAGTATCCCCTCTCTATCGAGTGGGGTATAATTAAACAGATTCAAGTCAAATTCCCAATGAAAACATATCAAAAAGATCGAAAATAAAAGAAAAGAAAATTTACTGTAAATAACATTTTGCTGTAGCAAAAAAAAATCAAAGCAAAACATAAAAAAACTTTTGAAAGATTAACCAATAAAGCAATCGCTTGAAGTTCAACTCTTGACATCTGAAAAATAAACTTTCGCGACAAGTGTGATGATTTCGATTTCCTCGGTTCTGAGCAGTAATATTCCAACACCCATGACATAAAGCTTCTATCCCGATATAGAAAAACATTGGTCTTTTCCATGACAATTATGTTATCGTACCAGCTGATAAGGCCCATAGCAACATCATATTTATCTGCAGAGGGAACTGAATTGGCTGCTTATGAAGGAAACGGGTACTGACAATTCATTTTGTAACTCTACTCATAAACTTTCATGCCAAACATAATAAGCAATCACCAAACATAATTGTCTTTCGGTATGAATTTAAGTAAAGAGTAACTCAACTTGTATCCCTTGGTACCTAGGTTACATAAATGCACTTTCAACAGAAATACATTGCTGGATCTGCCAAATGCACATCAGAACCCGTTTTAAGCTCCTGAACTCATTACTTTGTTAGTGTGTTAGTTTTTGTGTTGTATATGTAGTGTTCGTGTGTTTTGTGGATATGTTGTGTCTTTGGTCGTTCTTGCTTTTGCCTTGTCTCTAGACTTTGATTTATGTAATCTTGTGCTTTGTTCTTTCGGTATTCTACTGCCGTAGTTACCTATTGCAGCCAAAGTATACTCAACAGTTAGGGTGAATCAGGTGTGGATTTTCAAAAGCGTAAAATAATTATTACAATATCTATAATAAACTGAACTTAACCACTGCAACTGCCAAAAACATTTGATTTTCTTCACCCCATGTAAAATTAAAGTAAGTACTAGTACTCCAGGATATTTATAATACAACAATATTTCTGTACTAAAGAGGATGAACAAGATAGGAATTACGTAAAGATGGGTCCATTTTGCTAAACAAAATACCGATAAAAAATTATGAAGAGGAGAAAATTAGTATTGCAACGCTGGATTTTGTTATCAAGAAGGGGACAGACCTTTGATACCTATTCGTATGAAACTAAATCAGTACTAGGGTTAGTGCAGAAAAAAGAAAAAAAAACGCTAGTCAAGTCTTTGAATTTTAGCACCTGTTATAAAGATGATGTTCATTCGTTAAGCAATTCTCATTTTAAGGATAACCTTCATCTTATCTACAAAAATGAAATCGAGATAAGAGACCACCGATTATTCATCATCAGCATCTTACCTGGATATATACCTCTATATCTAAACCCTGGACATCACAAAACAAAACTTTTACGACAGATGT
>MJUU01045780.1:5844-18589 GCA_002080025.1 Modiolus philippinarum
TTTTGTTTTGTTTTGTTTTTTTTAGTATTTTATACACTCGTTGCACTTTTTAATATTTATAATTTAACGGTGTTTTTGGGTTTTAGCTCAAATAGATTGATTAGCCAAAATGTAGACTAAGAACCTATGTAGTTGTAGGCAATAGCTATTTAATTACTAAGAAAAAATCAGCCAAACGCCGAACTATATAGAAATCGGAATAGACTCTGGCAATAATTTGCATAAGACCAGCTACATAGGACATCGACACCTGATATCCGTTTAATATACATCGCTGGTGCATCCACCTGTATCCGTGCTGCATTCCACTCTCCACAATAACGTCTGAGATACATCTGGCTACACTAGCCAAAGGAAAAAGGTAGTTCCGTCGAAATAAACCCATGTCGGAAAGTCTTCTCTTTATCGAACGCTCACTCATTAAACTTTTATTTGTTAAAGCGAAGCAACTCATTATCTCCTTTAGTTTGAAACCCATTGAGAAACAATAACGAATCATCTCATTTATTATCTGTTGGTTATCCATGTTAAAGGAGTAGACAAAAATCCCATTCGAACTCCAAATAGGTACAGTCACCTAAAATAATGAAAAAATAACATATCAAACAATACTTCAAATTACATGGTGAACCAACCAGTCATTCGGCTCTGCAAAACCGAGGAGCATTCGTTTGGTTTGTATATCACAAAACCAAAAAAAAATATGGATATTGCTTCAACGGAACCTAATTGTTCCACATGTATGCAGAACCATATGATGGGTCAGTAAACTGTTCAACACATCTCTCAATTGTGAAAAAAAGGATTTATAGATCTGTATATTAAAGGAAGATAAGAGGGGTCCATCAATTTCTAAACAGTCCATTCATTTAGTTCTTGAATCAAAAATTAATTGAAGGCTGCCGAAAATCAACAATCTGTTGGTCCCCAGGGCATTACCTAATAAATCGATGCAAAATAGCAAAGACGTTGAAGCTATTTTATAAGGGTATAACGAGGAAAGCTCTTGTCCCCTCCCAAAACCACCATATTTAAAACTGAAATCCGTGAATGAAGCATTTAATACTGCAATCCGTGAATAAAGCGTTGGATAACATTTAATTAACAGGGTAATTGTGTTCGAGTATCTAACTTATCCATGTTCATATTACAAACATTTGATGCCAATAAAGGAAGTTTGTTTATTTTACGTAAATTTAAATGAAGATGAACGTTTCGATTGACATGCTAACATATAGCTGGATGTAGATATTACGACACCCTAATGTTACAACCAGTCTTAACAGTTACAACAAAAATTAAACAATATTGGCCATTCCATTTTTGTTTACTGTCTGTTAATTATGAACGTAATCAAAAGTCTCTTACCCGGCTGATAATGATTTATTCAGCTGCCACACCTGTCTTTCAATGGCGTCTTATCCTTGGTTTTGTTTTTTCCTTGCGTTTGAAAACAATATCTTTGCGTTTAAACGCAATAGTTTTGCGTTTAAACGCAATGGTTTTTGCGTTTAATTGCAATAATTTTTGCGTTTGTTTGCAATAAGTTTTGCGTTTAATCGCAATAGTTTTGCGGTTTATTCGCAAAACAAACTTATTGCGTTTATTCGCAAAGTTATTGCGTTTATTCGCAATGTTTTGCGTTTAAACGCAAAAGTTATTGCGTTTATTCGCAATGTTTTGCATTTAAACGCAATAATTATTGCGTTTATTCGCAATGTTTTGCGTTTAAACGCAAAAATTATAGCGTTTATTCGCAAAGTTATTGCGTTTAATCGGAATAAGAAATATTTTTGCAAAAAATGTGGCACGAATATGCTTCCGTACATTTCATCGTTGCTAGGTTAGTTTTTGTGTGATCGCTGTGAACACAATTAACACAAACTATAAACAATTTAAAGAACTGTCCCATTATTAATTTTTATTTGGGAAATATTGTTGCAATATAAAATAAAATATATACCCGAACAAGCTAACTATTCAACCGTTCTTAGACACAATTTACAGACAGTGTCTTTCTACAGAATGGCCAACGAAGTACACGCTTACCTGTTAAGTAGGGAGATAATTTCAATCAATGACTTTTCGGACTGATTCCACTAAATTATTCCATGTTTCACTGGCGTATTCGAAAAAAAATGTACTAAGTATATTAAAGTTAATTAATTTTCTGCCATAACATCAGTTTCATTTTAAGTTAAATGCTTTACATATAGAGACTACACTTTGATCAATGTGAGCATTCTATTTGCTATCACTACTAAAGGTAACCTAAAGATTATTTTTTCTATGAGTAATTTGTGAAGGGTGCCGCTAGCGGAGCAGAACATGCTTACACTATGAGTGCCTTAGTTCTTAATGTTATTTTTTTTCTGTGCATTGTAGCTGTCTCATACGAAAGCCGGATAGTGTCAATAGATTTTTTTTTTATTTTCTCAGTAAAAAAAAATCTCACAAAAACAAAATTATCTCGTTATTTCGAATTAAAAATATTTTTCTCAGAAAATCAAAACTTACTGTGTTATAACGCGATAATTATCTCGTTATTTCGAATTAAAAATATTTTTCTCAGAAAAACATCAGTTATTGCGTTATAACGCGATAATTATCTCGTTATTACGGAATAATTATCTCGTTATTTCGAATTAAAAATATTTTTCTCGGAAAAACAAAACTTATTGCGTTATAACGCGATAATTATCTCGTTTAACACAATAGTTATTTCGTTATTACGCAATAATTATCTCGTTATTTCGAATTAAAATTTTTTTTTCTATGAAAAACAAAATTTATTGCGTTATAACACGATATTTATCTCGTTTGAACGCAATAATTATCTCGTTATTACGCAATAATTATCTCGTTATTTCGAATTGACAACCAAGATGTTTGGCGAAAGGTGCTTTAATTATTCATAATAAACATCATACATATTAATTTATCAATACAATACGCATTACAATATACTAATTATGATAAGCACCTGAACCCAANGAAAAAAAGTATATATATTGGGACGGACCGACACAACCTCATGTGCACTGAATAACCACGTGCTATCTGAATGACGAGTACTAGAGGAAGGGGGAGTAACTCATGGCTATCAATTAGGTGCAATGAGAGTGACCTCCCATTGCACAGAATTGACAACCAAGATGTTTGGCGAAAGGTGCTTTAATTATCATACATATTAATTTATCAATACAATACGCATTACAATATACTAATTATGATAAGCACCTGAACCCAAAACGAAGTCGCCAAACATGCAGAAAAAAAAATAACAAAATAAAAAAAGGGATAATTCTATTCGGTGAGTAACTATTGCTTCGGTAAGCGTGAGCGTGCCAGGGCAGATTTAAAGCATAAAAGAGTTCATGGCAGAAGTTACATGATACATATCAACACTGGCTTCTTTGATGTAAGTCTGAAAACAATCGGACCGCCAATCACCATGGTGTTTCAACAAGATCTCTGGGATCCCTGCTTGAGCGGCGAGGGTAGCCCCTCCATGCCTTAAAGAGTGAAATGAATAGAGTGACGGATCTAAACCGGTAAGGACTAACATCTCCCGAAAACGGGGTAACAAAACGGCTCTAGACAAAGGAACAAGTCTTTGACAGGCAAGGCAAACACTGGATCATCCTGACAACCAGGTATGAGAGAGACAAGATGGGTTAAAGCTCTGACGGGACCTAAACACGGTTCAACAGACTTGCACAGAGAAATTCTATGTAAATAATTGTGGTCTTGTCTGGTTTTCGACCATTTTATCAACAGTAAAATACCATTCTCTGTTAAAACAACGGAACTCCTAATTAATTGTTCCTTAGAATTAAAACTCTTAGACGTTCTACTGATCAAATTCGATGCCCTTAGCATGCCAAAAAAGGCGAAGGTTAAAAAACACCATAGACATGCATCAAGGAAATCATAAATACTTAACAATTTCACAATGTCAATCAAATGAAAAGATAATAAGGGTAACTTGGACACAGGTGTGTGCTCATTCCTGTGACTTAAACCCCTCAATGTTAATCTTAAATCTGTAGACGTAAAAGGTTCTAATGAAAAATCAAACAAATGACTCCAAGTCTTGAGGCCAGATAAGTAATTCTTAACAGATCTGAAGCTCTTGAGGCTCTTCGATAAGAAACTGGCGTAAGCAGATAAAATGTCTGGTGTACACGGAAAAGGCCTTAACTTGTAAAACACACAGAAAAGATGGTAGGCATTTAGCTGACTTTTAAGGTTGCTACAGGTGCCTGGACGAAAGGCAGCCCCCTTGGCAAGTTTCACTTCCTTCCGTAAAAAGGCTAGACTGGACTCAAGACCTGGAAGTCAAAAATAAAAGTAAAATCAGTACTTTCCCTATGAGATAGTCTCTATCAAAAACATAATAACTACACCTCGATTGTTTATATGTTAACTACGTTATTACGCAATAATTATCTCGTTATTTCGAATTAAAAATATTTTTCTCGGAAAAACAAAAATTATTGCGTTATAACGCGGTAACTCGTTTGTAAAAAATAAAGTACCAAACAGCCACGCACATTCCTTTTTCGGCCCCTACACCAGTGTGTTTCGGTAGCTTTTCGTAAATAGATGAAATGGATGATATTCTTTTGAGTTGCTTTTATTTTTGTGGTCTCAAGTCTGTGAACATTTGACAACTATCTTAAAATACTCCAAACACATTAACATAAAATGGTCCCCACCTCATTAACAGCAAACAGTGCTTTTTGTTTCCCTTAAACAGTTTACACAAAGTAAAAGTGTGGTCATTTAGACGTGAATTTTGATCCTATATTTGGCCATTTTCAGACTTAGTTCAAATGTTATTTGTGTAAAGTGGTCTCTGGTACGCGTACTTCTCGAAAATGAAATTTATTTATGCCACACTTTTATGTTTTCTGGAATGCTTGCAGTTGAATATCGCTGTAAAAAAGCCTTTTGTTAAAAATGTCGTCAAAATGTTATACTGACCACCTGTTTATTTGTGCCCACATCTCATGATTTTTATCATGCCAAGTGTTCTTACTTTTGACTCGATGAGTGCCCTGTGATTGTTTAAATGTTTTTATTGTCTACTGTTAGTTTTTTGTCGGGCAACGGAAGACAGCGATTGTAAGAACACTTTTCTAGATAATTTTATGTTTGTTGACAACCCGGTATTTATGGATAATGAAGAGCATGGATGTAATTGTTAATTAGAAATGAATTCAGCTCAAACCGGTGCAAGGGGCCGCCTTGAACTTACTATGAGGTATGAGCAAAGCTCATTGTTGAAAGCCTCATGCTGACTTCCAAGATGAAGAACATCAATAAAAGCGTTTTTCCATTGCTTTGTTTTACCATGTATTTGTAGAGAATGTCTCGTGTACATTTACTACATATCCCTTCATTGCTTGTTTTGTGTCAATTTAAGGTAATTACAGTGTTTGAGAGGATGGTACTACTCAAAGAACACCGAGAACCAAAACAAAAACTTAATTACAAATATTGTAATCATTGCATTCAAGTGGCAAGTTCAGTGGCTGAATCTTTTTACTAAATGTATGAAAATGCATTGGAATAGCTTTTGTTCTGACTGTGTATGTAAAATGTGACCTGTTAGAAGAGTTTTCGAGAAGATTTACTGCATTCGCAAAGTTAGTAAGATGAATAAAATAAATCCCCGGGTAAATGGTCATACCTCTTTTAACAGAACAAAAAACAGGTCCAAAAATAGTTAACAACTGATCACCAAAAACATTTAATAACCGACTGAAAACGCCCAAAACACATTAACAGAAAAGCCTTGCTACTACTCCTTATCTGGTTACTAGTAAACAGTTTCACACATCTAGTATGTCTTAGTAATGCGCGCAGGTACAGCATAATTCATCAATACAAATATCAAAGCTAGGATATTTCAATAACAAAATACCGAACTTACTGTGTATTTATATTCAGCATATGCGCATTAAATGTCTCTTTAGTATAGATCAAATAACAAAAAATTCAATGTGATGGCCAATTTTGTTTTATTTAATTAGATCTGAAATGTCACACGGAAAGCGTCTTGACATTTCACTATCGATACATTGGCTAACTTGTTCAGTAAAGCTATGTCGTTCCCACGAGATACTATGTCATGGCAACGACATATTAAGCCGTGACCACGAGATAGCTATGAGTATGAGCAAAACTCGTTGTTGAAGGCCTCATGATGTATGCGTATCCCGTGGCCGCGACTAGTAAGTCGTTGGAACGAGTTAGTATATGTTAATGTGTTTGGAGCATTTTCAATAAGTTGTTAAATGTTTTTTGGATAATTAAAGATTGTTAGCCTGTTAATGAAACTTCCATTGTTTTCGATAGGCATAAAAATGATTTGACTACATTATTCAAATTATTGTTTTGTTTCAAGGGACCCCTGATGAGGCAGACTTGAGACCACGAAAATAAAAGCATCTCAAAAGAATATCATCCGTTTCATCTATTTACAAAAAACTGCCGAAACACACTGGACATGTGAAGGGACCGCGAAATGAATGTGCGTGGCTCTGTGGTACCTTATTTTTTTATATAACGAGTTATCGCGTTATAAAGCTTTAAGTGTGTTTTTCTGATAAAAATATTTTTAATTCGAAATAACGAGATAATTATTGCGTAATAACGCAATAATTTTTGCGTACAAACAAGATAATTATCGCGTTATAACGCAATAAATTTTGTTTTTCTGAGAAAAATATTTTTAATTCGAAATAACGAGATAATTATTGCGTAATAACGAGATAACTATTGCCAAATAACGAGTTAATTATCGCGTTATAACGCAATAAGTTTTGTTTTTCCGAGAAAAGTATTTTTAAATCGAAATAACGAGATAATTATTGCGTAATAACGAGATAACTATTGCGTTTAAACGAGATAATTATCGCGTTATAACGCAATAGGTTTTGTTTTTCCGAGAAAAATATTTTTAATTCGAAATAACGAGATAATTATTGCATAATAACGAGATAACTATTGCGTTTAAACGAGATAATTATCGCGTTATAACGCAATAAGTTTTGTTTTTCCGAGAAAAATATTTTTAATTCGAAATAACGAGATAATTATCGCGTTATAACGCAATAAGTTTTGTTTTTCTGAGAAAATTTTTTTTTAATTCGAAATAACGAGATAATTTTGTTTTTGTGAGATTTTTTTTTACTGAGAAAATAAAAAAAAATCTATTGACACTATCCGGCTTTCGTAGTCTCACGTCCTTGTTTTGTCTTTGTTTTTATCTGTTACCGTTTTTGCCATTTCTTTGGACTTTGGATTTTTGTAGTCATCGCTTCCATTGTTCCTTCGGTATTCTGCTGCCGTTGTATATATTGTCAACTGTAAAAAAGTAAAAGATAATAAACAGTCTGAATACATTGGCAAAAGAATACCGAAGAAAAAAATTAGAAAGGAGAAATTCCAAAATCAAAAATCCAAAATCACGGTTATTCAAATCCAGAACTAATTAAGACAGGGTGACAGAGACAAAGCAGATCAACAAAAATGAACTAGAACCCCTACAAAAACCATAGGTATCATCAGGTATTCCGAAAGGGTAAGCAAATTCTACTTCACGTTACATTGAAAGTGAAAAGTCCGGTTTTATCACAGATGTTTGTTAGTGTGGTAATAAACTCTGGATCTACCTAAAGATATATATTCTCATCTGTGAAAAAGAAACATTGTAACGGTCTGTCAAATCATGTCGACGACCGTAAAACTTCTATAGTGACAATTGCAAAAGTATTTGGACAGTTTGAAAAAAAAACTATTTCAATAATATTTGGGTTGAAATTCATTATCCACTTTATAGTACATTCGCACAATTCAGATAGAGATGGTCTGAAAGGCTTCTACGAAAAAGCCTATTCTACGAACAGTGTGAATCAGATGTGGATTCTTAAAAACTCCTTGAACACTTCTCCCCAAGCAGTCTCGCATACTTCAGTAGCATTCAAACGCTTGATTTTTCTACCCTTTTTACAACCCTTCCACATAATAAACTTGATGAATAACAACAAGAAAAGAGTTGATCCTTTGCTTGTTTATCATGTATTTGTAAAGACTTTGTTTAATGTACATTTACTCCATATCTTTTCATTCACAATTGACACTGTAATTTTCGATCTAATAAATCAATGTTTCCATATAAAACACGGAGAACGAAGGTATTCTTATTCTTAGTATTCTTAAGATAAAACATAATTTCTTAAGAACCATACTGAGTCAAACAAGAAATACTATGAAATATGACGTGTTAAAGATGCCTGAAATTTTGATTGACAACATTTTTGTTGAATGTGGAGGTCGCATTTTTCAACAATCAATATGGATTCCTAATACCTGAATAATTGATCGAAGTATCATCTGCGGACACCTACAAAACTATTATTTCCACATGAAATTGAGGTTGCTAAAATCGGTTCCATATGGTCACTATGAATTCCATGTATACGTTTTAAGGATGTTCGCTGGTCAATTTTTAAATAACAAGGAATTGAATGTATTGTGATTTTTTGTTAGAAAATTGAAATAGATGTAATTTAAGCCAAAAATATAGATTGGTTACCGATGTAATTTATGAGATATAAGTGTTAAAAAAAATGGAAACTGAACTCCTCCGCATTTTTTCATAGGTTTAACATGAGCAATGTTAATCCAATAGGGAATGTGACAAAATAACACCAATTAAATAAAATTTTAAAAAATGTATTACATGTTTAATGTATTAAACGAAATCATTGACAAAAATTAAGGGGTCACTAGCAAAAAGTTATAAAGCTTTTAAATAAATAAAACTAGAGAAGTCCGAAAATCTGACAGAAATACATAAATATGACCAGCGAACATCCTTATGAGCATCTGAAAAAGTTATACACCTTTTCTCATTCTCATCAGAGATCCTTAGTTCGAAAATTACATTAATGTCACCCTTTTGTAAACAATTAAAGAAAGTTAATTATCACAAATAACTTGACACTTTGTATTCATCCTGTCCCTGTCATATTGATGTTTTTTCTAATATGTATTGCTATCACTACTAAAGGTAACCCAACGATTGTTTTGGCTATGGGTAGTTTGTATATCCTGTTCATTTAAAAAGTAACAGATAATAGAGTCCGAATACATCGGCAAGCGAATACCGAAGATGAAGAACAACAACAGAAGCGCTGTTTTATTTGCTTAACCTTACCCATGTACATTTACTCCATCTCCCTTTATTCGCTTATTAGTAACAGTTATATATAAAAGTTTTTGGACTTACGGTATTCACGCTTAATTTTTGATACTTTTTCTGGCTCTATCCATAACAGAGCCATAGTATTTTTTTCTTATTGCCAGTTGTTCTAACCATGCATTTTGGGGGGATAAAAAGTGCACTTTTTACAAAGCACAATTCATACATGAACAATCTATATAGTTCATATTTTTGTAATACCATCCCCGGAGTAGGAAAATATTCTTAAAAAGGATGGGGTATTTATTATAACGTCTTTTACTCCAACGCACCACTGACTGCAAATGAGGTAAATTTTATATCCAGTCATAGAAATGGAATCACTGTATAACAAATGTCAAAAAGATGATTTCGATTCGTAATTAACTCAAAAACAGACATAATTCCTAGCTTGGTGTTTGGAATTGGTTACTGTAAACCGTGCAATTTTCGTGCCGTCATTATTTCGCGGTAAATTTACAGAATTTTAGTTTGTGCAGTTTGAATTTGGTTGCCAAATTGTTGACCATTAACTTCAATAATATACAAGTTTATTCGCTCCGGTTTTATTCGCGCTTCCATTCCAAACTCGAAAATCGCGAAACTAAAACTTGCGCGAAAGTGTCCCGGTTTACAGTACCCTGCTTACTATTTTTCTAGAGTTTTCCGTATTGCTATACTTTTTTTTATATTACTTTGAGATGTATAAAAAAAGACTAGTGAAAGGCAACTGCTTTTTAATAAGATCAAGTAAATTCTGAATATAAGAGTTAGTCAGCAGGTAATTAACGCATCTTAATCCGTCGCCAAACCTTATCTTGATCTCACTGAATACACGTTAGTACTAATGGAAAGAATGTTAAAAAATTGCGCTGGCTGACTTAACATCAAACTCTGATTATTGCATGGTTTTTCACTTCAAGTCTAAATCTCCGAAGTAATCGATTTGCGATTGATTGCGGATCGCCTTCTGTTGATAATTTCCTTCTTTCTCGAATTGATTTTCCATACTACTTTGATATTTTTCTATTTATAATGTAGCACTTAGCAGAGAACTAAGTTTAGAGAGACTCCTTTCGGGTGTTTCAGGTTCCCAAGACCACTACCCTATAGCAGCGTTGAATCAAACACATGCAGGTTTGATTCTCTTATCATCATTTCCATTTCGGCAAATGGCCACATTCTATGAATTTCATAAGTTTTATAGATTCTAGTTCTGTAAATCCCAGTTCTTTGAACACTGTGCGGTTGAATTCTTTCAAAATGCTCCCGTCAACAAGCTCTTTCTCGAACGTCTCTACATAATGATGCAGGTTTAAAAGCCCTAAAATTTTACCAACATCGGAAATAGTCATGTCTTCTAACTTTTGATTTGTATCCACATTGTGCCTTCCTGTAAAATAATAAGATAGATCCGTGCAAATTAAGTTGATACAACAAAGTAAGATTCACCTACTCTCTATGACATGACACAAGGGCTTTTATCATAGATCAGAAAAAAAAATTATTTATCTAAATTTGATCTTATCGTTTTTTTTTTCTTTTGCAACCAAGTTGTTTAACGATTCAGATATTACCAAATGCAAATCCAATACCTTCGGTATCTCATTACCTTTTGATCAATACCCCTGTTGGACGGTTGATAGCAACTGGTGGAGGGTATCGACAGTCCCGTCTTTATACACCGTGGTACTGACTCGCAAACAAATTTGTAAAAGTTAAAATTGTATTTTAAAGTTGTCCTTAACTTATTTCGGTGTTACGTAGGTTATTTGTGATTTTTAGCTTTTGATTTATGGACTTCCAAAGCTTTTGATTTTATCTGCACTTTAGAGACAAAAACTTATTTGATATTACTGATTATTCGGATTTCATTTGGTTTTCATTTTTTGAAATTATGGATTTCCTTTGTTTGAGTTCTAGTGCTGCTGATGAGGAATAAATTTCCGAAATGGCCATACAGCTCATTAAAATTATTACAGTTGGAGTTAACATATGTGTTATGGTCTCATGTTCATTTACTCCATATCCTTTCGTAAAATATTTAATTCTAGTTTTCCTTCAATTGAACTGAAATGCTGCTGATGATAGATAACTAGTTGAAATACATGTGCGGCATAACAAAATTAACTATTTATTATGCAATTTGGATAACTTTAGTTTACTGTACGGTGTTTTGTCATCTTTTTTGTAAATAATATCAGTTATGATATTAGTATCGCATAGACTTAAGAATATTTCGATCTGAATTAAGATGGTTATGGGCAAAAAACATTTGCGAAGGAAATGTGTTGTGTTTAATCTTTGTGACACTAGAATCGTGAATCGTATCCGGCGTTTGAAAACATCAATGAAATCCAAAAATCCTAGTATATTTGAAGATCATCTCGTTAGAAAAACGATGGACAACCTCTACGAAAATTACGTAGTGTTCGTAAGTAAGAAGCACTATCTTGACTGTTTGGTTAAGGAGATGGGAACTGACAGTTCACCAGGAAACCCAACTTATGCTCCCACTACACTATCAGGGGAGGAGATTATTGAAAATCACAACTCAGTTTTAACATCCTTTGGCATCAAAGCGGGTGATGAAAACAATCACCTCCCATACATCTACTGGGTCCCTAAACTTCACAAGAACACATGCAAACAGAGATTCATTGCGGGGTCTTCCAGATGCACCACCAAGCCACTTTCTAAGCTTCTTACTACTTTATTGACCGCAGAAGTTACTGTGATTAAGTCTACTCCACGAGCGGCGTCAATCAGATGTGGTTTCTAAAAATTTCTAAAGATCTTCTTGAACAGCTATCCTCTAGCAGTCTTACCCATTGCCACAGCATACAAACTTTTGATTTTTCTACTCTTTATACTACCCTGCCACACAATAAATTGAAAACAATAATTTCTGATTTGATACATCAATGTTTCTGCACTAAAAACGGTGAACGCAGATACACTTAGTAGTAGGGAAAGACGAAACATATTTTGTAAAGAACCACACTGAGTCAAACAAGAAGTACACGGAGAATGACGTAATCAAGATCTTGGAATTTTTAATAAATAATATTTTTGTCGAATTTTGAGGTCACGTTTTTCAACTGACGGTCGGGATTCCCATGGGAACTAACTGCGCGCCACTTTTAGCTGATCTCTTTCTTTTCTCGTATGAGGCCAAGTTTTTACAAGGGCTAACACAGAAAAAACAAAAATATTTAGCCCAGTCCTTTAATTTCAGCTTCTACTACATAGACGATGTACCTTCTCTTAATAATCCAAAATTAAAGGAATATTTACACCAGATCTATCCCAATGAGCTTGAACTTAAAGAGACTACTGACACACCTACTTCAGCTTCGTAATTAGATCTGTTTATATACATTGATGAAGATGGACGTTTGAAATCTAAGCTATATGACAAACGTGATTATTTTAACTTCCCAATTGTGAATTTTCCTTTTCTGAGCAGCAATATACCTACCTCTCCAG
>MJUU01045780.1:18739-33041 GCA_002080025.1 Modiolus philippinarum
GTCACCATGATATCATTGACAGATATGACGTGTCTGTGTCCCAAATGAAAACGGACATTTTCAGCTAGATTTCACGTCTTCACGGATTTGACATAACCGGTTTTGACTCAACCCTGGATTGACTCACTGATAGTGTGACGGGTGCTGCTAGCGGAGCAGGACATGATTACCCTTCCGGAGAATCTGATGTCACTCCCGGTTTTCATGGGAGTTCACACTATGAGTGCCTTAGTTTTTAATGTCTTTTTATTTCCGTGCTTAAAGCTGTCTCACGTCCTTGGTTTGTCTTTGTTTTTCTCAGTTGCCGTTTTTGGCATGTCTTCGGATTTCGATTTTTGTAGTCTTCGCTTCCCTTGTTCCTTCGGTATTCTACTGCCGTTAGTTTAGAAAAGAATTGGCACCAGGGTACACTTTTTGATAAACTGCCAGATGCCATAATGATTTAAATTTTACATGACGGTATTTTTTTATTTCTATTATTTGATACTTTATACAATATTTTTTTTAGTCTTGAGTAGAGTTTAAAAGGGATTATTCGTAGAACGGAAGGGAAACATTCGCCATGACAATTTACCGTCTGTTTTACACAAAGTATTGTTTTTGAAATTGATAATTATAATGATTCTAGAAACGAAAGCTTATCCTGTAACCTTTTTCCACTTTTTAATATGGTTATTATTATGAATCGCCATGGAACTTGTTCGCACGTCATATGGATTTCCTTCCCAAGAAGTACAATTTCTCATTTTCAATGTGGCCATAAAAACTGAAAAAGTGGATATCAAAATTGCTAAAAATTGGATGAAACATCCTGTTGTATACCATTTCTGTTTCCATACAAGTGTCATGGCGTCACCATTGATTTACAAAGTTTTTGAATAATCGAATTTAATTTAACCTTTCTGCTTTTAAGCTTCGGTATTCGTTTGTCACTTGATTTGACTTATTAATGGTATCACTTAATAGATTTGTCATGGAAAATGTATGTTAAGAGTGATGCAAGAAAAAGTATAGAAGGTTGTTACGTAATTTACGAAAGCTTGTCAAGGACTTGTCAAATCATATTTTCTCAAATAGGACGAAACCTGAAAGCTTGTCAAACATGTAAAGAATTTCTCATAATGCAAAAAAAAAAATATGATATGGTTGTTTTGAATTTGGAAATTTTGTCGTTTATTCAAAAAGAGTTGGCTTTTCTTATGTTCTTATTTGCAATAGCATATAAACATTAATTACTTTCTGATGCTCCTTCAGGGGATTTTCTTCCTTTAAAAAAGTGACATGAATCGTCCTCTACAACCACCCTAACTTTTGGTACACACGATCCCTCCTTTGTCATTCTTGGTTTTGATTGTACAATAGTCTCTTTGAAGTGTTGTTTTCCATTCGATGGTACTCGCTCTGGGACAGGTGGAGGTCTATCTGCATAGTTCTGATCACATGGCCTTGTTTCTGATTTTGTTTGCGGGTGTTCATAAATTCTTTTGATTTCCTGTTTCCAACTGTCAGCTTCTGTTTTCGAATACTCTTGCTTACTATCGGGTATAACGTCGTAATCATTTTCTTCTTCCCTTCTTATCAATTGTAATTTCTCATAATAATGATTCGTTTCTTTACCAGTAACAAGTGCTAGTTGTACATCCTCAAGGTAATCAGGGATAAACACAGTGTTATTCCGTAATTCAACTGTCAATAAAAACATAACAATATCTATCTAACACAAAGTTTATACATTGCATCAAAATAAACTAGTTTGTCAAGGAAAATGGCAAGTGAAAGCATTTTATTGGATTAATATCGTACAGTTCTAACGGAACTCAGAATATTTCGATCTGAATAACAAAATCACTTTAAAATCGAGCTAAAATCTTGATCAGAATTTTTTTATATTTATTAATTATACTGAAAGTATTTGACTAGTCTAATTCCATATATAACATTGAAAACTTAACTAATGTTTTACCATGTGTGAAATCTATTGATGAGTCCAAATCCCTCGACTAGACTAATTTTTATTGACACAAGACCCTTTGGGTCATTATCTCTTTGACACATTCCCCGTTTCCCTTCTTTTTTTCTATTGACATTCTTGGTCAGTCTTCATCTATACTGAAGGGCTGTATTTTGTCCAGCACCTATATATTTAACTCTTGATACAGCATGTACCAAGTCAGGACCATTCCGGTTGACAATTTTTCCGGTGCCTTTGTACCTACTTTTTCTTTCGACTCTTGACTCTCATGTTCCTTAATTTTGTTATTACCATGTTTTCACAATTACAAGACAATTTTTTGAATTTGCAAAGACAGTAAGCATTTGATTATTTAACTAACCACCTATAACTGCATTTCCCACAATACACTGCAAATGGTACTGGCACTGTAATACAACTGACACATCCCTAGATGTTGCACCACTATATTGATTTATTAAGTTAGTACTGGAAAGTTGTACTACACAGGGAAGTCTACGTTCATGTACAATTTCTTCTATTGTTTTTACTTGCCCTGAAAAATGTATGGCATATGTGAAAATGAGAAGATATCTCTGTTCAAAAGGTATGTTTTAAAATTCCTTAGTAATGCCTCATCGGAATTCAACATTTTAGCTTTTTTTTAATCTGACCATCTGTATAAAATAATGCCTATATATCTCGAATTTGATTACCAAATTCTCTCGTGTAGTGGTATGTAGTCGTCTATATATACCAAGTTCTCTTATAATCAGCTCGACGAGTGCCATTTGGTCGTTTATGTATCGTTTAGTCCCTTTGACGGGCAACGAATGACAGTGTTTGTAAGATTATTTAGTCGGATGTTTTAGTATCTGTTGATAATTCTGCAGCAATTCCCAAGAGAACATGAATGTGGCTTTTTCCGACGTCTACCAAGTAAATTCCATTCAGGATGTTGCTAGCAGCCATTCCCAAGAGAAACATGAATGTGGCTTTTTCCGACATCTACCAAGTAATTCCATTCAGGATGTTGCTAGCAGCCATCTTGAGCTTACTATGAGGAATGAGCGTTTGTTCATTATTGAAAGCCGCATGGTGACTTCAAGATAAAGAACAACAATAAAAATGCTGCTCCAATTACCAAAACTTGCCATCTATTTGTAGGGATTCTGTCAGATGTACATCAACTCCGTATCCCTGTATTTGTTCATTTAAATGAATTTATGATTCACTTAAAGTCTCACCTCCAACATAGATGGTTTGACGAATTTAGTGTGTCTTGCAACTAGCAGTCGCTGTATTCATATTATACTAAATTTCTTTAATAGATTAAATTTCTAATACTCCTCAATTCTGAGGGGACCATATGAAATTTCGGTAATTCTACAAATGATCACATGGTAAATTGCATAATCAACCATAAAATGATTTTCGTTGTATTTTCAACTAAAATAAAATAAAGCAAATTTACCATCTTGTGTTTTCAGCTTGACAGGTTGGGCGCCTGTACATGGAAAACTCAATGATTCAATTCCTCCCATGTTTGGTCGATCTTTCTCAGCTATTCTTCCTAATACCCTTGGTACTTTAAGCACACTATGTAATCTAAAAATCTACATAAAAAGATGTTTCATAAAATATTTGTTGACACCTCACCATACACGTATATAATATATTGGGAATACCTTTTCACAGATGTGTCTGTCTATTTAAAGTAAGCACGAGAGATTGTATTTTTGTGCTCTCTTTTCTACAGCGAAAATATAATTTCATAGAATTATTATCTGTATTCTGTCGAATCATGTGCTGCATGTCTGTTTGCTGTTTTATCCATACCACAACTGTATGATCATTCATATAATCATTAGATGTGACAATACAACTATCCATGTTATAAACTTTTTATGACCTTTTCAAGTTGCCAGTAGAAGTCTATGTGACGTAAGTAAAGTTTTTATTTAAACAGACAACCTTGGAATTAGTAATTTACCTATATTGGGTTTCATTTGTATGTTCATTATACTTTAGGGAAAAGGGATAGGGAAAGAATAGATTTGAGTATCCAGAAACTGATTTAATCCTACCACTGCCTTTAGTTTCTGTAAAAAGTCCCTGCTATCCCGAGTTCCAATCCTTGTCTACGTTTGCCTTTTTTTTCTTGTGCAGTTCCATGGCCAATAATGAAATGTGATTGTAATTATCGGCCATTGTAAGTGTTTCCTGTTATCTCTTCTTCATCAACTATTTGAATTGATCAAGAAATAGTAATTAATAAATGCTATGAAGTGGCACTAAAGACAACACCCCTTTTTGTACGTGAGAAAAAAATTCAACAAAGTACATGATGATATGTTCCGTGAATGTTGGTTTTCTTCGTACGAATTACAATATCAATAAGATATTTCGAAGAACATGTCCCTTTACTGTGTCCAAAGGCAAGTTAGAGCTATCTTGAATTACACTTTCATTTTGTTCATACGCTTTGAAGGGAATCATATTGCAAGTAGACCATCATACAATAATGACGTTGGAATCATAACCTTTGAACCTTCAGGAGTAAGATGCCAGTTCGCCGTTGATCGGATGGAGTATAGTTTTAATTCATCATAGGATCGATTCAATAAATGTGTCCGTATCTGACTTTTTCGACCAAATGCAGTGATGTTGTGACCGATTCATTGTAAGTTCCCATATCAATAACTGGAAGTTCCTTTGTAAAACAATGATAAAATGCTACATTATGTATGAATGTACACACTTTTTTGTCTGTTTCCGTCCACACTTGATGACATTGTGCTTTCTTCAACACAGACACTGACAACAGATATACACGTCACCAACTGTCGGAGGGGACAGCTTTATTGAATCTGTTCTAGATCAAAACATTTTTATCAGGTTTATATATCAATGCAATGTATTGCTAAATATTACCATAAACGCTTTGCTATAAAAATTGTATTTTTGTCGGAAAACAAACACCAGTGATTGCAAGACCACTTAACTAATTCATATAATGTTTGAAGATAACCAAGTATTGATAGGGCGAAACGACATGGGTATAACGTTAAACAACAATAAAAGCGTTGATCCATTGCTAAATTTTAGTCATTTATTTTTAAGACTTTGAACAGTATGCATATACTCATTTCATTGTTTATATAGTTGTTTGCGTATATTTTGTATTATAAATAAAGTCTCACCTGTCCAGAATCAAATGTTTCTTCTGTACACGTCCCCATATAACCTTGAGTCACCATTGCTAGAACTGGAAAATTCGTTTTAAACTGTGAAATAAAATCCATCACAGAGTATGACCGGTTGTCAATTTTATACATGATGATGTATATATAGGTACATTTGTAATAGTTTACTGAATTTGCCGTGATTTTTCCTAAAACTTTTGAAATGAATATTTCTTCCTAGATATCCTAACATTATCGCAAAAATATGGACATTAGAAAAAAATTAAATACTAATAAATAACCGATCGAAATATTTTGTCGCTTTTTATTTTTAGTTTGAAATGGAATTCACAGGTATATACACACACATATATATATAGGCTTGTTGATTAGGAAGTACAAAAAAGCTTAATGTAGAAAAAAAAATATTTAATCAAATTACGGAAACTATACAGATTGAATGAGCATTGATATACATTCAAAAAGTAACAATACTATTATAATGAAGTATTTAAGACTATTATATTGAAGGTATTTAAGAAAACAATAGGTCTGTATACTGAAGGCCTTTATAGGGTCACTAACAACATATAATTGTTCAGATACGTTTCTTATTGGTTGGAATTCAATGTCATTTTCCGTCAATGAGTATCAAATTTATTATTGCAATAAAATGTTTCAGAATAATTTGTATTTAATTTCCTTGAAAGAGGGTTTTTACGAAAGCTGGATAGTTTTAGTGGGGTGTCATTTAAGTCAATTTATAGAAACCATGACAAACAATCTGTATGTACAAACACAAAAATGTACATGTAGTGGTATATCTTATCATGTAACTACAATGATATAAGTTTCATTATTTTTTTTATTTCGTTAATTATTACAAAACATATTAATTTGTATATTGTAATAACATTGCTGCTATGTTATATTTATTACTTGTTTATGTTGATAATTGCATGGAAAGGGCTTATAATAATGTTGTAATAATTTGTGCCCAATCCCTTTGCCTTTGAGCAATAAAATAAGCTTTAATTCAATTCAGACAATCTGAATTTCACCTAGCAACCAAATCTCTAGAATTTGATTCGATAAAAGCAGCTTCAGCAATTGGATTTCAATATTACATTCCAATATAGTAAAATTTCCTGAAATGTTCAAAGACCACTTTTTGGAATTTCGTCTAGCAATGAAACAACGGCAGTAAAATATGGAAGTAACGTATTTACAAAAATCGCACTCCAAAGACGTGGTCAAAACAAGAACACAGAAAACAATGACGCAAGACAGCTCCAAAGCACAGAAATAAAAACGCAACATCCAAAACAAGGCACTCACAGTATAAACTCTCATGAAACTGAGAGTGACATCAGGTAAATGAAATAAAAGGGACAACAGGAAGCAGCTACGATAGCTGAAAATTATAATTACATGCCACAATCTGCTGGGGAACTACACAGGAAAAACACAAATAAGACAAAAGACTAAAACGTAAACAACGATAGGAACTCGGGACAGCCGAGCATTTCCTGCTGGAGTTAATACTCATGAGACAAAATATCTATAAATACACTGTAACCCTTTTTTCTTACGTCATCAATAATGGATTTCAAAACAGTGGATTTATTTCATAAAAACAAGTTAATTTTCTGTAACAGGCAAATATCTTACTTAGCATCAAATTACTTAGATATGTTTAAAATACAATTTACAATCACAATAATTGGATTTCAAAATATCTTATTCTAGTGTAAGTTATTTCTTGACAGTCTCAAAGACAAAATTATATTTCCCATTTTGTAAAGGAGGAAGTTGGTCAAATTTTGGCCTGGTTTTTTGCGAATTTTCAATTTTTTAACAATGTTTTTACATCGGAAAAATCCGGTAATTAAATTGTGAAAATGGCGGGCGGGCGGGCGGGCNTCACCTACAGTATTTGAGACAGGAAGTTTTTACTTTGCAGATCAATTGTACATATATCAAAGGTGTGCATGGTACTTTGATTTTGATTTTTGATAATTAATGTCAAAAATATCAGTTGTTGAGCGTAGTCATTTTTGAGATAGGAAGTTTTTTATTTTGCAGATCAATTAAACATATATCAAAGGTGTGCATGCTACTTTGATTTTGATTTTTGATAAATATGTCAAAAATATCAGTTGTTGAACTTAGTCATTTTTGCGTTTAATTTTTAACAATAGGGTACCCCCTTTGTCTGGGACAAATCTCCAACAGTATTTGAGACATGAAGTTTTTTGTAAAGCAGATCATTTGTACCCATATCACCGTTGTGCACTTCCTTCCACTTCCATTGCCCATTACGCCATGAGGCATGTGGGGCAGCAAGAAAGTTACTCCACTTCTGTCTATTATTTGTCATCTTCTGCAGGCTCCAGAAGACATTCCTCAGGACATGTCCTATCCATCTCCACCTTCTCCCTTTGATGATTGTTCTCATGTCTTCTTGATGACATCTTCTGAGGAGGTCCTGGTTTGAGATCTTGTTTGGTCAAAATATACGAAGGATCCTCCTCCGGTTCTTGGTGTAGAATGTGTCAAGCTTCTGCTGATCTGCATCGGTCATTCTCCAACACTCAGAGCCATACACATGATACAACAGTATTGGTACAATGCAGCTGTTGTATAACTTGAGTTTTATACGACTCGTGTATTGGCCAGATTTCCAGACATTTTGTAGATTGTTGAAAGCAGCTCTAGCTTTTGACAGTCGTTGTTTAATGTCAGTTTCAGCTCCACCATCTACTCCAACTGTACTTCCAAGGTATGTAAATTGGTCTGTCTATGGCAGATCTTCCCAATCTAGGGCTACTGATGGTGACTGATCGTTGTTAAGGACCATGGCCTCTGATTTTCTGATGTTTATTTTCAGACCAATTTGACTGACAAAAGATTTAAATCTTGAAGTTTTTTCTTGAATATGCTGGTGCGTGTGTGAAAGTAAGGCAAGATCGTCTGCGAAATTAAGATCTTCTAGTGTTGTAAATGGGGTCCATCTGATACCTCTTGTTGTGTCTGATGTTGTTTGACTTAGTACCCAATCGATTGCTATAATGAACAGCGTCGATGACATAACGCATCCTTGCCTTACACCTGCCTTCACCAGAAAAGATGTTTCAGAATCTCCAACAGTGCATTCAAAGTTGTTGTAGAATGCTTTGATGAGATTTATCAAGTGTTATGATATCCCATAAGATCTCAATATTGTCCATAAGCTGTCCCTGTGTAAGCTATCAAAGGCTTTTTCAAAGTCGATAAAGTTAATGTATAGTTGTCTTTGCCATTCTGTACACTGTTCTATAATGTTTATTAGTGTAAAATCTGGTCAGTACAACCTTTCCTCTTGCGGAATTCTGCTTGTTCTTTTCTAAGATGGGAGTCGATGGCCTCTGAGATTCTCTTGATTAGTATTTTTGCCACAATTTTGCTTGGTATAGACAGCAGAGTTATTCCTCGCCAGTTGTTACAATTACTTAGCGCTCCTTTCTTGGTGCACAGTACTTGTATTTTCCATTTTGATTAAAATCCAAGTTGATGAACTTTCAGAAATAGGCTACTTTGGTGGAATGTTTAACATTGAAAATTAACGAAAATTACAAGTACATTTCAAATATTCAGGGTCAACCCATGTGTAAGATATAGTGTCCAAGTAAAAGAAAACCCGGTTTGCTGTCACATTGACAGCTTTCCGCTTGTTTATGAATTATTTCAATTAACAATGAGGTTAGATAGAATGAATGCACATAAAACAAAGTCTCCGCAAACACATGCTAAATCTAGAAATGGAACAAATGGGAAAGTTTTTTTTTTTCATTTTGAAGTCACCATGAGGGCTTCCACAATGAGCCTAATCAGTACTAATTGATAGATAGTCGGACTTGTCTGACATGAAAAATTTATCTTACGCTTTATAAAAAATACATTTTTATCAAAATTCTAATCCCCCCAAAATGAATATAGAGGCTTAAATCCGTGTATGGAATTCGTTGGATGTCCTCGGTAATTGATTTGGCCACCTATTTCGATATTTTTGGTGAAGAGTACTTCTTTTTACACTACATTTAATGGCTTTCCATATTATTTGATTCTAATGCGGCTGATGAGATCTTATTCCTTGAAACACGTGTACAGCATAACGAAATTTACTGTTTATAATTAAACTTTGGTATTTTTGTGTATGATGAATGAGAATATTTTTAAAACCTGACAATTTTTGAAAGCGGTATTTTGGTATTGCTGTGTACATGTCTTTTAGTGACTTAATAAACAAACAACAAAATACGGATGTTGCTGTAAAGTAAGTGAGAACCGAACCGTCAGTCTGAAAAGAACAATCCAAGGACAATGGCAACGTCGGAAAAACGAAGAAACAAAGACATAACATGAGCACGGCACAGAAAAGAAAATGAAGACACGCACATATACAAAAATGAACAACACGGACCCAATAAAAACCATTGGTGAGATCAGGTGCACCGGTAGAGTAAGCATCTCCTGTTTCTTATAAGACTGCCGCCGTGTTGAACATGTAAACTCCGGTAGTAAAGTCAAATCCGGTAGAGGAAAATCAAACTTTAGTGGGAAAGAGAAAGATCTGTTGTCATATGGGGTTTGACAGCGATTGTAAGAGCACTTTGCCAGTTTAATTGATGTTTGTTGACAATCCCGCACCCATGACCAAGAAAGACATGGATGTAGCGTTGCTCGACAATTAGCAAAGAATTCCGCTTAAACCGGTGCTAGGGGCCGTCTTGAACTTACTATGAGGTATGAGCAAAGCTCATTGTTGAAGGCCTCATGGTGACTTCAAGATGAAGAACAACAATAAAAGCGTTGTTCCTTTGCTTGTTTTTTACCATGTATTTGTTGAGACTTTGTCTTATGTGCATTTACTCCATATCCTTTTATTTACCATTTAGTTTCTGCAGAAATCCATTTCGACAACTTAAGTATTTTCAGTGCAGATCAAATGAAAACGGAACTCCAGAACCGAAATATAGGTTTAAATTTGTTAAATCTTACCATGCATTTATAGGGATTTTGTCCCATATCCATTTACTCCATATCCCTTTATTTGTAAAGTTAACAGATAATCAATAGGATATACATGAAGCCAAAAATAAGTCAGGAAGAAAGCCAAGCGCGAGGGAGATACTCCTTGATTTTGAAACTATATTTTCATAAATTTAGAGAAACGTTCAATTTAAAATTGATTTTTGGGACCAACCAAAAAGTACTAATTACTTAGTTAATGAATACAAATACTTACTCAAATAAGCGAAATATTATATAGAAGTTGAAAGAGAACAATTAATCAAAAGGATATAGATAGGGGAGTTAAAAGTCAAAATGAGCTGTGCTCTAGATACAAATATAATGGTAAAAAGTTCTGATGCCCCCCCCTGTTGGCCTTTTCATTTTCTAAGATTTTTAATTGTCGTATCATTTACATCTTTTTGGTTGTTCTCTATCATATTTTACGTAGATTTGGTTTATGGTTTTCCTGATATTTCGATTTGATCTGCATTGAGACATAAATTGTCGAAAAAGCCATATACAGAAACCAAATTTACATTGTAAACGTCGGTAATTTCTAATTTTTATTTTCAAATTTGTATTAGCAACCATATATCCTTGAACTCCGTTTTAGTAAAATTTTGTGATAATCCATATTTGGATTTGAAATGGGGGTACTAAAATATTACCGAACAGAGTTGTCAAGAGCTGTAGTCCATGAGACGAAAAGACAAATCAGGTGGAAACCACCGGAAAATTGTCGACCACAATGGTCCTGACTTCGTACAGGCATTTCAAAAGAAATGTTGGGTCAAACCAGTTTAATGGCATGCCAAACCTCCCCTTCCATTGCGGCAGTGTCCGGAATCAACTCCATTGCAACTGCCTTTGACAAGTCGTAAGTCAGTGAAATGCTTATCCCATTACTAAGTGAAAACTAGAAAAACTGAGCAAACTCACAAATACATACCCTCCACTCCCCCATTCGATTCCAAAAAAAAAATCACAAAAAATTCAAGTCAAATCAAATTTTTAAACTGCTGTTGCACATGACAATATGTACTGAACATTCTGTGAAAGTTTCATTGAATTTCACTAAGTGGTTTAGGGGGAATTGTAGCAACAAAGTATGTACCCTATGGTGGATGGAATAACGAACGAATGAACGGACGGACGAACGGACGACTGTACAACATGGACAAAGTACCCTATGGTGGATGGAATAACGAACGGATGAACGGACGGACGAACGGACAAACTGACACCATGATCACTATATACCAGCTGCTAATGCGGGGAGTATGATAATATTGTGAAAGATCCTTTGGGTAACTGATTGGTTAATGTCATTTTCTAACCCTAAGACAATACCAATGCAAAGAAAATTACATCGAGGGTCTGCAGCCACTGATCACTGTGTCAAACAGATGGAGTGGAGATCCCTTTCAAACCTATAAGTTTTTTTTCTTTAAAACAATAATTCGCGCAAGTGAAAAGAATTGTTTCTATAATTAATTCGCCAGCAAGTACGTGTGCATGTGAAAGGACATATTTTGTTGAGCAGCTTTTTCTTGAAGCCACAATATACGACGTTTATAAGTTGAGTCACACAAGTATGTTTTAAAGCAATGAAATATCTTTCTTGTATGTACTTTTTTAAAATCACATTAAAAGATGTTTATTTTTTAATATTTTAAATTCTGTCGCTAATTTTTGTAAATTTTGTTGAAAACTAAGGAGTATCTCTCTCATGCAAAGCTCTGTCCTTAGCTAAATTTGGCTTACATTTAGATCATATTGATTTTTTGTCCTCTATCAGTTTTTAAACATCTTTGAGTTTATGGTCTTCCAAACGTTTAGATTTTATATGCACGGAAGAGAAATAAGTTGTCGAAATGCGCAAATGCAGAATTTAAATTTACAGTAATTTTGGTATTTAGTCATTTGTTACCACTTCATTGTTGTTCGTCATCTTGAAGTCTTTAAGCCTATTTCCGTATATAGTTGAAAACTAATACTTTGGAAGCATCATACGTGTTATTTTATCAATAAAATCTCATGACAACCTTTTGTATCGGAATTATAGAATCGAAGGGTACCGTCAATATCAACTTGAATGATTTTCAAGTTGAAAATAGCAAAAATGATATTTAATTTCCGTATTCTGGCATTCTTTAGTTTCATGCCATAAAACCTGTTTGATCAAACTTTCTTTTTAAATGCTTGTACCAAGTCAGGACCATTGCGGTTGACAAGTTTTCCGAAGGTTTCCTCCTGATTTGTCTTTGTTGTCATGGACTTGGGCTCTTGACAACTCTGTTTGGTAATTTTGTTATTTATACCCCAATTTTTTGTCGCCTGTATTACTATCTGTCGTCTTGTGTCGTAATCGTCTTGCGTCGTCCTATGTCGTCTGTCGGTTTTTGAATCCGCAACTCCTTCAAAACTTCTAGAACTTTCAGGATATATTGTTCACTTAGTGTAGTTGTGCACCTGATACGTAGAATTTTGATTTTACAGATTTTAGAGGTTCAAGGTGACGACATTGCTCATTTTGGAGTATCGACTTTTGAATCCGCAACTCCTTCAAATCTGCAAAATCCAATTCCAACCAAACTTTTAGGATATGCTGCTCACCTGGTATAGATATGGTATAGATATTCACCTAATACTCAGAATTTTGATTTTATAGACTTCAGAGGTTCTCGGAGCCATAATTGCTCTTTTGGAGTAGGTTTTTTAATCCGCAACTCCTTTAAAAGTGCTAGTCAAATTCCAATCAAACTTTCAAGATATGTTTTTCACCTGTTGTAGATGTGCACCTGATACTCAGAATTTTGAATTTACATAATTTAGAGGTTCACGGAGCCAAAATTGATCACTTGTTATTATGGTTTGTTAATCTTGAACTCTTTCATAGCCACAACTCAGATTCCAACCATACTTGCAGGATATGGTGATCACCTGTTTAAGTTGTGCACCTGATACTTACAATTTAGGTTTAACAAATTTTATAGATTCACAGAGCCAAAATTGCTGATTTGTTAATCTGGTTTGTTAAACCGCAACTCTATCAAAACTATAAGTCAGTTTCCAACCAAACTTGCAGGATATGTTGTTCACCTGATCTTGTTGTGCATCTGATACGTAATATTTTGATTTTACAGATCTTAGAGTTTCACTGAGCTAAAATAGCTGATCTGTTAATTTAGTTTCTTAATGTGGAACTCTTTCAAACCTATAAGTCCTATTGCAACCCTTTAGAATATGTTGATCACTTGATATAATTGTTCATCTGATACTTCAGATTTTGATTTTACAGATTTTAGAGGTTCACTGGGCCAAAATGGCTCTTCTGTAGTCCATACGATACAAGTGTTCCAATGAACACCCATCAATACTTATAGAACACGGCAGTAATTATCTGTCTGTCTCTCAATTTTTAGCGAATTCATCCTGTCATTTGACTGGCCTAAAGTTAAATTAGGTTTTACCCAAGCATTAGTTAAGTTGGCGTCGGTCCGTCTACTAAATTGATAGGGATCTTAATCCACATTTCTTTCTGCTCAGTGCGATGTTTTGTAGGCAGTTTGTTTATTTTCCATTTGAAAACAGGGCTGCAGCTGAGTGTGGTTAAAAAAACTGTGCAAAATCGTATTGACTGCAATATTCAAACTTTAAATGGTAATATAGGGTAAATTAAATTGTAATAATGTAGCCACTTCAATCTTTGCCTCGAACGATGAAAAGATATGGATTAAATGCATATGAGACAGATTCTCTACAAAGTATCTCTGTATCAGCACTTTACTATTTATTGTCAATAAGATATATATTTACTCCATATCCTTTCGTAAAATATATAAGTTTTGAAGTTCATTACTTTATTTTATTTGGAAATTTGAAATGTCTAATTTTTTTTTAAAACTAAGCAGTATCTCCCTCTTGCATAGCCCTTTCCTTGGCTGATTTCTGTTCTTCTATTTAGATCTTATTTGTTGTTTGTTCTCTAACATTTTTACAGGTATTTCGGTTAATGTACTTTCAAATAACTAAATACCGAAGTTACTGTGAATTTATTTTCTGCATATGCGCATTTCGACAACTTATGTCTCTTCAGTGCAGATAAAAT
>MJUU01045781.1:24870-46684 GCA_002080025.1 Modiolus philippinarum
ATCTTTACTTTTTGTAAAAACATGTAACATTACATTTAAATCCATATGATAACAACCACAAAATAAATGCACACAGACTGTTTTGTAATTAACAAGAAACAGTGCTTTTTCCCCTTTAACAGTTTTAAAACACAGAGTAACAATTAAACAAAACAGAAAACACTAAATGGTCCAAAAACAGTTATGGCAGATCTCCTGGATCAATTTACATACATGTATTATATTTGCACATCTTCAATGAACATCCCAATATTCCTCTAGAAATACCTATAGCAACACCTTCTAAACTCCTGTCATTGTCTGTTCATCTATTAGGTGATCAAAGTTCTGTAGAATTCTATTGTATACTAATTTTTCATCACTGTAGTATCAATTAATACCCCTTCAGGCAGTACAAGTTGGTATACAATAGTATGGAACTTTGATTGCTTGATAAAACGACAAAAAGACAGGAGTTTTGAAGGAGTGTTATATTGGTAATTGCAGTTAATGATCAAGGAAATCTGCCATTACAACTGATTTATTTCACCAAAAATATTATGGCGGGTTTCACGTATTATATTTGCAATTCTTCAATGAACATACCAATATTCCTAAAGTAACACATATAACAAGACCTCTTTTATTTGCCAATCAACCAATCAAAATTCTATAGAAATTCTATTGTATACCAATTTGTACCGCTGAAGGGGTTTACCTTGATACTCCAGTAATGACAAATTGGTATGCAAAAGAATTCTATAGAATCTTGTTTTTTTGATTGACAAAGAAAAGATAGTTTTGAAGGAGTTGTTATACAGTACAGCCAGAGACTTACCCTGATAAATCACTGTGATAGACATATCACTCTAAATTTTTAAATGAATATATCTTTTTTCCTGATTGATCTATCCACATAATTTCTTTTGCATATCAAGTGGTAGAATGCATCACTCTAAGTGCAAAAGAAAGCATATTGATAGATCAAACAGGAAATAAAATATACACATTTCACTTAGCAGAGTGATACATCTATCACAGTGATTTATCACGGTAAGTCTCTGGCTGTACTGTAGGTGTTACTTGAGGAATATTGGTATGTTCATTGAAGAATTGCAAATATAATACGTTATTGAGCCAGGAAATCCGCCATAAACTTAATTTGTTTTTGGAAATTATGATTGAGCTGCAAGACTGGGTCTTTCTTTATTAAAGTATAGAGCATTATTATTCAAGTGTAACAGATATAATTTAGCTTAGTATTTTATATATTTTCAAAATTTCTGGCAGGTATAATTTATTCAACTTTTGTATTTTTTAAAATCTCTTGAATCATTTCAACATCTTTAATTTCCTTTTTTTTTCAGAAATGCTGTTGCAGAATTACGACACAGATATCCCCCATCTAAGAATGAAGACCTGGGATTGGCTCAAATGAATTCACAGTGCATACTATGGAACTGACTGACTAAACAAAACACAATAATGACTCTCATAAAAAGTCCTGATTATATATTTTCATTTAATTTAGATAAAACTTACAAAGTTAAAGTGATTTTCTCTATAATTCATAGAGTCGAAGCAAATACATACGAAAAGACTTCTCTGAGATATCCTAGGAAATTCTTGTTGGTTTTTGCANAGTAAAGTTGCAGGAACTGTTTGCTGCAACATTGCAGCAACATGTCAGATTTCGTATGCAAATTAGTTTTCCTGCAACAATTGTTGCAGCAATATTGCTGCAATATTTTCCTGCAATTTTGCTGCAACATTGTTGCTGCAATGTTGCAGTAACATTGTTGCGGGAAAACTAATTTGCATACGAATTCTGACATGTTGCTGCAATATTGCCGCAAACAGTTTCCGCAACATTGCAGCAAATAGTTGCAAGAAGGAACTTTTTTCAATAAGGGGGAGTAACAGAACTTCTTATTTAGCTATTTGGCAGTCACAAAGCTTTATTTATAGTGAAATATCTGCTAATGTGTTTTGTAATAAATTTATTATAGTTTTAATCTGACAGGTTGGTCTGCTACAACTTTGTATTTTTTAACAGTGTGTAAAGTGCATTATACATTGTCAAAGAAAATAGAAAGCCAACATTATTAAATTCACCATGAAACAATACGTTCCTCACTTATGTATTTTTCATGTCAGACATTTTTCCCAAAAAGTTTCATTCCAAGCTATGATTTTGCTTGCCCACAGTATTATTCCAATGACAAAATCTTTAAATGTGTGTCTGAGTTAGTACTGACATGCCATCAAATCTTGACAGTCCATCATGATTTTCGTCAGCAAAATCCTTCGGACTGACACTTTTCAATAACTCTGGAACTTCAGGACCACTTTGTTGTACAAGTCTTCAAAAATTAGGGAAGGCATTTATGGCAGATTTCCCGGATGATTAACATATTTTATTTGCAATTCTTCAATGAACATACCAATATTCCTCTAGTAACACCTATAAAACTCCTTCTAAACTCCTGTCTTTTGTCTTCTAATCAATTACTCAACTTTCTATAGAATTCTATTGTATTGCCTGAAGGGGTTTACCTTGATACTCCAGTGATGACAAATTGGAATACAAAAGAATTCTTTAGAAGCTTGATTGCTTGATGAGAAGACAAAAGACAGGATAGAAAAAAGAAGGGAAACAGGGAATGTGTCAAAGAGACAACGACCCGAAGGGGAGTAATAACAACTCAAAGCCACCATAAGGTGAGAAAACCCCACACCCAACGGCAGGTTGGAGTCGGCCCCTGAACAAAGAGCAATCAAGTCCAGCGAAATAAACATCATCCTAGACTCCTATAGACATTAAGTAAACTAACTAGAAAAAGGACAAGACACACAAAGGTTTAATAACTTCCTGACTTAGGACAGGCGCAAACCTGCTGCGGCGGGGTTAAACTAGTTTTATTGGATCCAAACCTTCCCCTACAGCCAATGTGATAAATAAAAAAACAATCGTAACAACAGTAAAATCCAGTTAGAGTTTAGAAGGAGTTTTATAGGTGTTACTAGAGGAATATTGGTATGTTCATTGAAGAATTGCAAATGAAATACGTTAATCATCTGGGAAATCAGCCATAAGTCCAATACTTATTTGAATATAGTGATGCTGAGGACTTATAATTGCTACCTACCATAATACATAATATTTATTTATGATACCCCCAAAAGTAACAAATGCATGTCAAAAATAATTGACAGAATGAGAAAAGGATTTTTTTCTTACTAAATTAACAACTCAGTCACCAGTTTTACAGTTTGAAACTGGTAGGTCAATTAATTGGTACAATGCCAACTAATGAATATGCAAAATGGATGACCATCGACTTTACAATAATAATGCAATCCATACCACCAGGCCATTTTTTTTAACTGTCTTTATATTCAGGAAGAAATGTGTGCTCGGATCGCAGTACATGACCAAGAAGGAATGTATGACATAAACTGAACTCCGAATATTTTTTATTCAAAGGCAGCTGTATTAAAAAATCTTCACGAAAATCAAGTCAAACTGATCTCAACAGTACCAACAACAAGCTCGTTAATATTATTTGTGAACTTGGATTCACATTACAAACAGTCATTACATGGTTAAGACGCTAGTTCTGGTTCCCTATTGCCGGAAATATGCTTTTTTTACATTGAATCAGTTATCCAATTACAGAATCAGTTTATTTTGATGTTGTTGAAAAACATACAAGTTTACTCACAATTCACAGTATTTCACAAAAGATCATTTTTTAAAAAATGGAAATATGATTCAGATTTATTTCTACAGGCCCGACGGACCTATGGAGGCTGATACTTTACACGCCCCACATGTTTTTTACACGCCTTGGGCATCGGACTACAGGTATATTTCGATGACTGTGTATATTTAAAACGAAGAGTTTTCAGAAGACAACATAGCTCACCTGTGATTAGAGTTTTTTCAATGCAAAACAAATTTGAAAATTATACTTTCTCATAATTCAATGTTTAAAACAATTCTAGATGTGAAATAAGGTAATCACATACCAAAAAGGAACCCCTTACCACTTAAAGACTAACTTTAAGAAGCCAGGTTCACTCTTTTTCAAAAAATTGGTCTCAGGGAAATGTCAAGGTCAAAATGTCTCCAACTATGGTACTGCCAGAAAGCTTTCATCATACGAAAGTCACCTACCAAATATGATAACCCTATCACTAGACAACTTATTTGCGGAAGCAAGGTTAAATTTTTAAATAAATTGTGAGTCTTCCATGGAAGACATGTGTCGCCTGCACTGCTGTTGTAGTCCAAGTCCATAAACAGGAAGTAGATGTATGAAAGACCTGAACTCAATAGGCACAATATGGAACCTCATAATGTAATCACATACAAACATACACTGTGATTTGTAGCTGCTGATAAATTAGTGCTAAGATAAAGTGGACAACAACGACGACGAGGCAAGACAACTTAAGTAATCCCTATATGTCACCCCACACTACGTGTGTAGGCGACACAAACGATGTATGCAGGCCACACAAAAATTGCCTTCAGGGAAAGGTCAAGATGTCCAAAAATATAGTGCCACCAGAAAGCTATCATAAACACAAAGCCACACACTAAGAATATCCTATCACTACCTTCTAGAAGCAAAGGTTAATTTTTTTTTTAAAGCCCTCAGGGCTAGGTCAAGGTCATGTCTACAAATATGGAACCAAAAGAAAGCTCTCATCACGAGGAAGTAACATATCAAATATGAACACCCTACCGCTGTATAATTTATTTCTAGATGCAAGATTAAAATTATTATTAAATTGCCTTCAGGGCAAAATGTCTACAAATATGGTACTGCTAAAAAGCTCTCATCATCAGGAAGTTACATACCAAATATGAACACCCTACCACTAAAAAACCTACCCTCTAAAGGCAAGGTTAAAGTTGTGTTTTTTTTTTTAAATTCCCCTAAGGGCAAGGTCAAGGTCAAAATGTCTACAAATATAGTACTACAAAAAGCTCTCATCATGTATGTCACATACCAAATACCAACATCCTAACTCTTAAGGTCTCCATTCTTCAAGAAGGGTTAAAGTTTTTGTCCATGTTAAAGTGTGTTAGGGTATGTAAACAACTAAGTCTGTTAATATGTACATAGTTTCAAATCTTATTATAGGTTCAACAAGGAAAATCGGTCTAACCAACACGATGCTCCACCTTCCAACTATTTTGAAAAATGCTATATTTCATGATCAGTTCAATGATAAAAGCATAAACTTAAACCCATGGATAAACTTCAAACTATCCCCTTTTTTCTGTGATCAGTGAAGCATGAAGTTGGTGGGATGGATAAATTTTTATTATGATATTTGTTTAATTATACCCTAATGTGTATGTATATAAAGTTTGATGAAAATAGCATACATCCTACACAGAAAAAACTTTTGACAGTCAGACGGAAGAAGGGGCAAACAGACAGATCGAGGGACAGACCAGGACATTATCGTAGGTTGGGCATAAAAATGTTGATATTAGCATCCACCTTCTTTAAATAAGGGCTGTAATAGTATTATGTGCTGAGATAAAGTGAGTGTAGACAAGGAGACTGTATGGTATTGTTGAGTAAGTGAACATTTTACACATATACTAACCAGCTAGCTGGGTTGCACTACTGCTTTTCCATGGCAAGTTCACTAGATTGGCCATCTTATTACTTATACTTGTCCGTCGTCTTCTTCCTTCTGTCACCGGTGTACTTAAGGCAGAGTCAGACATACTACCATCCGATTTCTCAAACCCTTGACTATCATTACTTCCACTTCTAGGTGCTTGGCGGCGAGGCATTGTTGATTTACTCTCCATTTTCTGTGTAAATTCGCTGAAATAATTAAAGTATGAAAAAAAGTTCATGGGAGCATGCTCATCAAATTCAAGAAATTTATAATTGTAGTCTAATTTAACTTCCACTGAATTATTTTACTGGTATTGGAGACCCCAAGGGATAAAATCTAAGCATAGTTAAGCTTTGACAAAATTCAGCAACTTCAACATAAGAGTTAATCAACAAATATGAATATTTTTCCCTAGAAATTGTTCCTCAAAATCAAAAGTCCAGCATCTAGTATGAAAATCATAATAATCCACGAAGGCCATCTTAAATTATCATACAACATAGAAAATGCTGCTGGACTGACAGACGGACAGGCATACTGATTAATATAGGCCACCAGCATTTCATGACAGGCCCAAATTATCTCTATATATACATTGCTTAAAACAAAAGTAATGGATAAATTTCTGTTAATTCAGTACAAGCAAATCAATATGAACTGAAAATTTAAACAAGGGAGCGAAGTAATTATGTGAATAATTAGAAAAGAAATTCATTCACCTCAACTATTTCTTTTTTTTTGGATAGTTCAATACAAAGGCAAGCTATATATCAGATTTTAAATTCTATCTACTGTACCCTAAACATTCAGCTCAATGTGTACTACCCAAAGCACTAACAATTAGGTGTCCATGACCTACATTTCACACTTAAGTGACTTCGGTTAAATTTTGCGTTTTAAGTCCATTTCTCATCAACTATACATGATACCTCAAAATATTCCCCTTTATGAGAACTACCCAAAACACCAACAATTATATCATAGAGATGTAAGTGTTCATGACCTACATTTCATGGTTGAGTGACTTTGGTTAAATTTTGTGTTTAGGTCCATTTCTCAATGTTACTACACATGATATATATATGATATTTCATCATAGCATTCAACTTTATGAGTACTTCCCAAAGAATCAACAATTATATTGCATGCTTCAGTGACTATCATTTATCCTGTTTTACCAACTATGCATAATATCCTTATAATGTTTCATGATTATAATCCCCTTTACAGTTCCCCATTTATAAGGTTCCACTAGGAACTTGGGTTAAATTGGTCTAAAGTTCATTTATCTACTAATAATGCCTATTGCGGGGGGCATCTGTGTCTTACAGACACATTCTTTAGTCTAGTTACTACTGTCATTGTGGCTTCTACATTGTAAACATATTTTTTAAGGAACCAAACATTTATTTTGTAACCAAGTTTGATTGCAATTGCTATTACTGTTTCTGAGACGACTTCTGAATGCTTTAATCCCATAGAATATTTTGTAAACTATGATCTAAGCTAGCACACATCTGTAGGAACAAAAAGTGTGAACATATTCCAATAAGCTTAGTATCTGGTATGCTCAGTTAGTCATCCTAATGATTTTGACTATATTAAGATTTGGTTGCAAGGCCGAATTCGATAAAATAATGGGTCCTTGAGAGTTTCAAGAAATAAACCAAAATTGGAATCAAATATTTTTGAAATCTAATCATTGAAAATGATCGTTTTCACTGAAATGCATCCAAAAAAAGTATGGTTATTAGGTAGAATTTCAAGAAATAGCTGTTCTTTGAGAGTTTCAGGAAATTTACCAAATTGAAACCAATTTTTATTGCAATTCAATTACTGAAATTAACTATTTTCACTAAAATATATATATATAAAAAATATGGTTGCTGGGTAAAAATCCCCAAAATAATTGGTCTTGGAAGTTAAACAAAATAGGAATCATAACTTCTGCAATATATCTAAAAACAAGAGCTGTTGCCGAATGGCAGCCAGTTATACCCCCGCTAATTGAACCCTGAATCAATATCGCAGTGCAAAATTAAGTGTGCGTGGACACAATACAAGTGTGGACACATTACAAGCATTTACACAGTTGCAGAGAAAAAAGGTGTGACAAAAAAGTCCCATTTGGGAGATGAAAAGGAAAAACGCACAAACCTGGTAAATAGGACGTTATGATATAATATGGCTGAAAAGGGGAGATGCGGTATAAGACCTCATACTGAAGCACCATACCAAATATAAAGTGGCTGTCGTGCGCAGTTGTTGAGAAAAGTGTAACAAAAAAATCCAATTTTGAAAATGAAAAGTAACAAACACACAAAGTCGGTAAACAGGAAAAGGTAATCCAATATGGCTGACAAGGGGAGACATATTATAGGACCTCATACTAAAGTACCATACCAAATATCAAGTGGCTGTGATATGCAGGTGCAGAGAAAAAAGTGATGAAAAAGTCCAATTTTGAAAATGAAAGTAAAAAGGCACAAAGTCGGTAAACAGGAAGTGGTGATCTGATATGGCCAAAAAGGGGAGGTGCAGTATAGGACCCCATACTGAGGCACCATGCCAAATATCAAGTGGCTGTCATGTGTAGTTGCTGAGAAAAATGCTACTAAAAGTCACAATTTTGAAAAGGAAAGTAAAAAAGGCACAAAGTGGGTAAACAGAAAGTGGTGATCCGATATGGCCGAAAAGGGGAGGCGCAATTTAGGACCCCATACTGAAGCACCATGCCAAATATCAAGTGGCTGTCATGTGTAGTTGCTGAGAAAAATGCGACGAAAAGTCACAATTTTGAAAATGAAAGTGAAAAAGGCACAAAGTNGGTAAACAGGAAGTGGTGATCCGATATGGCCGAAAAGGAGAGGCGCAGTATAGGAAGCCTTCTACTGAAGCACCATACCAAATATCAAGTGGCTGTCATGTGTAGGTGCTAAGAAAAATGTGACGAAAAGTCACAATTTTGAATATGAAAGTAAAAAAGGCACAAAGTTGGTAAACAGGAAGTGGTGATCGGATATGGCCAAAAAGGGGAGGCGCAGTATATGACCCCATAATGAAGCATCATTCAAAATATCAAGTGGCTGTCATGTGTGGTAACTGAGAAAAATGCAACGAAAATATGTGTGACGGACGGACAGAATGACAGAGGTAAAACAGTATACCCCCCTCCTTCGGAGCGGGGGTATAAAAATTGTTTGCATGATTCCAATTTCTTAAAATAGCATGGTTCCTAAAAAGAATTCTTACAACAGGCATAGAGCCTGTTATTGCTCACCTGGGCCAAAACTTACATAGAGATATAAATGTAATTTCCAATTGCACAAATGTTAAACTTGCTGGTGACAAGATTGGATGGTGTAAGGTATCTAAACTATACCTGTTTAGTAAGGGATAATTTAAGGACCATACAGTAACTAAGTTATGTTCTGATTGGACTAGTCATTTCTAAGGAGAAATATCTTTAAATGTTTTCCATAGGGTCCTATGTTGAACTATGTTTCCCATTGGTGGCCATCTTGGATGAGGTATAGACCTGTGGGATGTCTTTTTTTTTTTTTTTTGAGAATTGTGATTCAGTTTGGTTCTAACTGGACAAGTAGATTCTGAGAAGATCTTTGATTTTTTTTCCATAAGGTCTTATGTTAAATCATGTTCCCCACTGGTAAGTATCTAGAATGAGATATAGACTTGCCAAAACTCCTTTTTGGAATGGACCATCTAAGGACCATAGTGACTAAGTTTGGTTCTTATTCGAAGATCAATGGATGTGTTTTCCACATGGTCCAATGTAAAACTGTGTTCCCTGCTGGTGGACATCTTGGATGAAGCACAGACCTGATGGATACCTTTTTTGGACTGTCTAAGAACCATTGTGACTAAGAGTTTTGTTCTAAATGGCATAGGGGAAGACTGGGTATATTCGGACACTTTCTATTTTGTTGCCGGGAAATCCTTGTCCTAGTCACGTGTTACAAAGCCATCTAGTCTTCCCGAATGTTTACAGGAAGTACACGTTATTCAAAGTCTAAATATAGAAAATTTTCCATTGGTACTAAAAATTTTGCCTTCTACGTGTCCACCAAAGACGGTAAACACAATCAGGGTATATTCGGACAGATTTGGGTAGATTCGGACAATCAAAGGGTAGATTCGGACAGACAATGGAATGTAGAAGGGTACATTGGGACAGTTTATTGCATAATTGATAATTGATAATCTTTTACATTTCAATCCCTATTTTCAATATTTCCCTCCAATTTTCGATATTGGGCCAAATTTTAGTTCAACAATCTGTAATTCAGGTATTTTTTTTATTCATGTGCATTTACTCTATATCCTTTCACTGCTTATCTCATTTCCACGGTAATTTTTTTTAATCTTAAATTTTAAATTATTTTCTGTAAAAGACCAATGACATTCCAACGACTGTGGAAGACATGCAAATGACTCATATTTCCCAAATGTGAATGTTCCCTTTCTTAGCAGCAATATACCTTCCTCTCCAGCTAATCACAACTGATCTGTTACTATGTGTCATACCTGCCAACTATCCCTATCTGCTGGGGTTTCACCCATAAAAGCATCAAATTTGAAATGATTTTCATAGAGCAATTATTTTTTAATGTGTAACAAAACCGCAGTCATTGGTTTACTGCATGGTAATTGTAACTTCATAAAGATACTAAATAAAGGGCTATGCCAAGCGCAGCATGATACGACCGCAGCATGTCGACCACTGAAATTTGAACAAGTGTAATTGAAAGTGAGTGTAGACATACTAAAGAGCTTGACACAATAATTGCATGGACACAATAAGGGGAATGACCCAGTAATTAGCTGGACACAAACTAGGGAAAATGAAAATTAGCCCTTATGACTCCTTATGGTTCCTCTTTGACCCTTTATAGCTCGAAAACGGTAAGAGCTACACCAAATCCATTGACATACATCAGAAAGCTTATATCAAGTGGAATCCTACGAAAAAAATCCCATCGAAATCCAACGAAAAATAAAAATTTCAAGTAATCTGCAAGTTTCCAGTGTTGGCTCCTTCGACCCCTTACAGCCCAAAAACAGTAAGAGCTACGACAAATCCGTTGACATACTACTGAAAGCTTATATCAAGAGGAACCTAAAGAAAAAAATCCCATCAAAATCCGATGAAAAATAAAAATTTTAGGTAATCTGCAAATTAGCAATTTGGCCCCGTTTGGCCCCTCATAGCTAGGTAACCAAACAAGTTACCAAAAATCTAATAGCAGAGTGCAGTATTAATTTTTCATAAGCAATCCATTGAAAAAGACTGCATCAAAATCAAAATTGGATTCGCCCCTTTTGGGCCCCATTTATCTCGGGAACGGTACATGCTACATGAAATCCGTTGGGCATACTACAGATTGGAAATTTAATCAGGAGCACACTGAAAGAAACCCCATCAAAATCAGATTAATAATGAAGATTCTACAGACAAATATGTGAAAACACCCAATTTAACCCTTTTTTGGCCCCCTTTTTAAAAACGGGTGGGGTCACAATGACCAAAACTACTGCAAGCCTTCCTTTTGTACCAAAGAACATTATTTTAAAATTTCATAAGGATTGATTTACTGGAACAAAAGTTATTGACCAAAAACAAAAGTGTCTACAGACGACGACGACAACGACGACAGCACCATACCAATATACGACAGCAAAAATTTTTGCGGTCGTATAAAAACAGGAGAGTGACCTCTATAAGTTAAATGGTATGCTCGGAGTTGCCTCATGCGTCAAAACCCTCATGAGCATTTTTCAACAAAAAAAAAGGCAGGTATTGGCACTGCAAACAGTTATTTTTTTAAAGGAGGAAAAACACTACCAAAACGCTACTCATGGGTCAGGGATATGTTAATTTGGCCTTTGTTATTTTTGTTCTTCAGAAAATCTATGGTCGTGCCCATGACTTTATTGAAAAATGTGACACGTCACGTCGGAGTCGCGTAAATGAAAATTGTCAGTTCCGGCTAAATGTCTTTGTGGATTTAACATTACCAGTTTAAAATTACTTTATACCATGGTTTGACTCACTGACAGTGGGAAGGGTGTCATAATTTGAACAGGACATAACGTTACTTACCTTTCTGAGGAGCATCTGGTTTAATAGAGTTCACTGTTCACATTGTAAAAGTTTTAGATTTGAATGTTCAGTTTTATTTTCATATTTTTTTCGTGGGTGTCTTGTGTCTGTATTTTTTCTGTCATGTCTCTGGGACTTAACACGTCTTTTTTTCCTTCAGTATTCGGTAACTGATGAGTTTTCTTGACCGGCTGATTTTTTTTAATGTTGATTGTTCTGAGTGCCACGGTTACGCAAAAGTACATTTGTAACGTTACTACGGAAACAATTAATTCTGCTGGCAGCCACGGAGTCAAATATTGATACAGTACCCCTGCTTTCCCTCCTGTTCATAAATGATCTGCCAGAGTCTTCTGAATCAGATGTTTGATTATTCGCATACGACTGCCTGCTATTTCGATCTATCAGGAACTGCAGAATGATCAACTCACTGGAAGAATGGGAGAATTGATGGCAGATGGCCTTTCATCCAGAAAAGTGTGTGGTAATACAAGTTTCCAACAAGCATAATCCCATCAACGCTCAGTATACTATTCACGGACACACACCCAAAGTAGTCGTTCCAGCAAGTATACCTGAGGATACCATCAGTGAAGATCTACGATGGGATGACAACATTAACACCATCACAGGAAAGGCAAATAGAACACTGGGCTCCCTAAGATGAAAAATAAGAGGCGTGAAACCATCAGCCAGAGCAGCAGCATACCAGGGAATAGTAAGACCAACCCTGGAATATGCTTGCGCAGTATGGGACACAAGGAGCTCAAGTAACATCAAGCAAATCGAGAAGGTGCAAAGGAGGGCCGCAAGATTTGTGACCAGGAACTACCATGACAGACATCATGGTACCGTGACGAAGATGGTCCAACAGTTAAAATGGAAGCCTCTGCAGGTTAGAAGGGTCAAGATCAGACTAGTCCTCTTGTATAAGATCCAACACGGGCTAGTTGCCATTCCTACAAAAACCTACCTAGTGGCTGGTGACACCAGAACCAGAGGAGGGCGCAAGTTCCGTCCCTCAACAGAGAGGAAAGATGTTTATAGATATTCATACTTCCCACTGACCATTGCTGACTTGAACAGACTACCTCCACACATCGCCAGTGCCACTATCTTAGAAGGCTTCAGAAACCAGCTTGACACACTCTCAGGGTACCAGCTTGGAGTCCAGATCATGTAAATACTCACAGTCACGTTTTTATTTGTAAATAGTGCTTGCTTCTTTTGACTTTTAAGTCTTGTCCACACCATGCGCCTGAGTATAACGCTCTATGAAGAGTCCACTCAGTAACAAGGAAGAAGAAGAAGTATACATAAAGCAGTTCAGTTATAAAACACCCTGATCTGACATGAGTGAAAACACCGACAATTGCTGGTGAAATGCTGGTGTTTACATTGACATTTATGGCTTGCCAATATATTTCTTTGTAGGAAGTTTTCTGGTGTTTTTACTAACATTTGCTGGTGTTTACGCTATGAAATATGTCAGACCTTAGTTTGTAACTGAAAACTCTGTGTGTACTGTATCTTAACGTAATACAAAAGCAGACATATATATCCCGACCTAGCTGTCTACAGTTTAAAATGATTTTCTTATGAATTTGCTCAATCCCGGGCAGTAAACTTGTACGTCACATACTAGTCTGTCATGCCTATATCAAAGTGTCAGTGTTCTCTTTACACAAGGTATTCTATCATAAAAGATTCCTGCAAAACAGCAAAATGGTTGCCCACTACACTCTGAGATCCCCTTGTTTTCAGTGCCAACATTGACTCTATAAAAAAATTTTGATATCAGACAAATATAACAAATATGGTGGGGACAAAATTTGGATGATGTCCAAAGAAGGTTAAATATCAATATCAGGATCTTATAACATCTTTTGGCGTGATGTTATCAAAAATTGGTCTTTACTGACTCCCAAGTCTCCAGATTTGGAACAACATATATAAGACCAATCAATATGGTATAATAACAGCATTAAAATTGACAATAAAACTGTATTCTTTGAAAAGTGGTGTAAAGTGGGTATATTTTTTCTTAACGATTTAATGGGCAACAACAATCAGTTGGTGACGAGAGAAAAATTATATGAACTCTTTAATTTCCAAAGCAGACTTTTAGACTTTTATGGGCTATTACATGCAATACCTAAAAATTGGAAAAATAATATGTTATTGTCTTCAAAGAAAAATGAGATAGAATCAGAATACTATATTTTTGTTAAAAATAACATTAAATGCAGTCGTTTTTTCTACAAAAAATTTTTAAATTGCACTCTGAATCTCCAACAAAACAACAAGCAAAATGGGAAGAACTACTTGACATAGAGAAAGATGATTGGTTTTGCTTATATGAGCAACCTTTTAAATCTTCTTTAAGTAACAAATTTATAATTTTTCGATATAAAATCTTGCATAGAGTTCTCTATACTAACTCTTTGTTATATAAATGTAAACTGAAAGAAACACATCTTTGTGGCTTCTGTAATGAAGTTAAAGAAACAATTAGTCATATGTTTTGGGAATGTCATTTGATAAAAAGCTTTTGGCTGGCTGTCAATGACTTTTTCCAAAGCAAGTGTGAGTTTCAATTGCCTCTGTCAGCCAAGAACGTCCTGATAGGTTCGCCTGATATTGACAAATTAGAGATCAATCTCTTTATTTTATTAAAATATTACATATATAAGTGTAGACTTAATGATATGATTCCAGTTGTAAATGGTGCTATTACTATGGTTAAAGAAATTTACGAGATAGAGAAATTGTCAAATAAATATTATAACCCCCCTGCAGTTGGAGATAGGAAATTGAAGAAGTGGGATTATATTGAACAAATATTGTGATGATGAAGAGAAAATGTTAACATATTAGCATTATTGAATAAATGCTTGGGTGCATTCCGAGGAGGTGGTGGACAGTGAACATTATGGAATGCAACAAGCAAATAATTGTCAATTTAATAGTTTTATATTTGCATAGTTCTTGTTCATAACTGTACTAGTATCTCTTCTATCATCACAAACCAATATTTTCTTTGATTTTTCCTAATTATAATACAGTATACTCTTATTAAAATGATTTGAAAAATAAATATTCATATATACATACATCAGAAATATACTATGTCCTTTTTGAGCATGCACTAAAGTTTCATCAAATATAATATAAATTAAGGTTTAAAATTAAATAACATATTTTCAATGAAATCTCAAATAGCATAATCTGTTTGTACATGAATCTAAGACAACATTGAGATTTTCCTTTTTGTTTTATGGTTTTGCTATTTTTTTTTTTTCCTTCTTGCATTTGCAGTGCTCAGCTCAAAGAGGACATGCTAAAATTTTTTGATTTAATGTGTTTACAATAACAATTTTACTTTTATGAACTAACTACATATGTACTTCCTTGATATTTTGTCATGTTAATCTGAGAGTGAAAAACTTAAGAAATAAAGAATTACAAAATAAAGGGCTACACCGAGCGCAGCATGATACGACCGCAGCATGTCGTCCACTGAAATTTGAAAAAGTGTAATTTAAAGTGAGTATGGACATAGGAAAGAGCTTGACACAATAATAAGATGGACGCAATAAGGAGATTGACCAAGTAATTAGCTGGACACAAAGAGCAAATAGGGACACAAATAGGGAAACGGGACAGAGAAAGGGGAGGTTTGGGTACCCATAAACCGGTTTAACCCTACCGCTGGCTTTTGCTAGTGCCGGTACCAAGTCCGGCTGTCCCGAGTTCCTATCGTTGTTTATGTTTGTCTTTTGTATTTTTATTGTGGGTTTTTTTCTTGTGCAGTTCCTATTTACTTTCTGGCATGTGGCTATGTTTTTCGGCCATTGTAGGTGTTTCCTGTTATCTTTTTTATACCACAAACTAGGGAAAATAAAAATTAGCCCTTATGACTCCTTATGATTCCTCTTTGACCCTCTATAGCTCAGAAACGATAAGATCTACGCCCAATCCATTGACATAATGCTGAAAGCTTATATCAAGAGGAATCAAAAGAAAAAAATCCCATTGAAATGCGATGAAAAATAAAAATTAAAGGTAATCTGTAAATTTACGATTTTGGCCCCTTTCGGCCCCTCATAGCTCGGGAACGGCAAGAGCTACGTCAAATCCGTTGTTATACTGCTGACAGCTTACATCAAGTAGAATCCAAAGAAAAAAATCCCATTGAAATCTGATGAAAAATAAATTTTTTAGGTTATCTGTAAATTTACGATTTTGGCCCCCTTCGGCCCCTCATAGCTCGGAAACGGTAAGAGCTACGCCAAATCCGCTGACATATAACTGAAAGCTTACATAAAGAGGAATCAAAGAATAAATCCCATAGAAATTCGATGAAAAATAAAAATTTTAGGTTATCTGTAACTTTACAATTTTGGCCCCTTTCAGCCCCTCATAGCTCCGAAACGGTAACAGCTACGCCAAATCTGTTGTAAAAAATTTTAGGTTATCTGTAAATTTACAATTTTGGCCCCTTCAGCCCCTGATAGCTCGGAAACTGAGAGAGCTACGCCAAATTCATTGACATAGTACTGAAAGCTTAAATCAAGAGGAATCCAAAGAAAAAAAATCCCATCGAAATCCGATGAAAAATAAAATTTTTTGGTTATCTGTAAATTTACGATTTTGGCCCCCTTCGGCCCCTCATAGCTGGGTAAGGAAACAAGTTACCAAAAATCTAATAGAGCGCTACAATAATTATTCATTAGGAATCCTTTGGAAAAAATTGCATCAAAATCGGGCTAAAAATAAAAAAAATGAAATTTTTGAAAATCGCCCCTTTTGGGCCCCAGTTATCTCGTGAACGGTACATGCCACATGAAATCCGTTGGCATACTTCAGATTGGAAATTTTCTAAGGAGTTTACTGAAAGAAACCCCATCAAAATCCGATAAATAATAAAGATTCTACAGTCAAATATGTGAAAACAACCAATTTAACCCCTTTTGGCCCCTTTTTCTAAAACGGGCAGGGCCAGGAACATAAAATTATAGCCCGGGCTAAAGCATGTGGCAAGAAACATCATACTAAAATTTGAAAATGATCTGTTCACTGGAACCAAAGTTATGCTGTCCACAGACACAAAAATACCCAATTTTACCCCTTTTTGGCCCCTTTTTCTGAAACGGTTGGGGCCATAAACCCGAAATTAAAACCCGGGATAGCCATTATGCCAAGAAACCACATACTGAAATTTGAAGATGATCCGTCCACTAGAAACAAAGTTATGCTGGCCACAGACGCCAACGCAGACGACTGCGCCATAACATAATACGACCGCAAAATTTTTGCGGTCGTATAAAAAAACATTGACTCTATAAATCTGTTCAAAATGTTAAAAAATGTGCCGCTCCAACTTGATGTGTCGGGATACCATCTGAGTTGATGTTAAATATGTTTTTGACAAGTGGTGTTTTGTTTTGTTTTGCTTTTCAGTTTGTTTGGTATTGATCAGTATTTACCTGGATTTTGAGTCTAATTTTGGTTTGCTTTAATTTTTCATACCTTGCCAAAAAATTTTAGTCTGAAATCAATACATTAACAACAACAGCGAAAAAAAAATACACATTCCTCTTTTCGATATCCTTTTTGTGAAAAAATCAAAACTATTGAGAACGCTACGATGCAGTTTCACATTCCATGTCTTACATTCTCTTTTTCTTAGCTAGAACTTAGGCCTGATGCACATTGTCAAACCCAAGAAAGCGGCTTTTAAAGTGAACCCTTATGCAATAGATTTATACATTACAAAGGGGGAGGGGGTAAGAGGGGTTTCATTTAAGTAAACAGGCTTACAATCTCTAATTTTCCAAGAATAAGAATTTACTCCATGACAACAGCCACAAAACAAGACTTAGTACTTCTTTTTTAATTAACAACAAACAGTGTTTTTCAATTTCCTTAAATAGTTAACACTAAGTTAAAATCAGATCAGAAAACACCAAATTATCCAAAAACAGTTAAGAACTGATTTACTTCAATTAATAAAAAAACAACTTTAAAAACCAGCCGCAAATGGCCAAAACATTTGAAGAAAAAGTCTTGCCCCCATTGCATGTTAACTCAAATCAGTGTTTGCCCCCATTGCATGTTAACTCAAATCAGTGTATGGGATTTAAATGAACAAAATAGTAGTGGCCGAATGTACCCTTGTATGAAAGAAATATAGAGAGGGTATATTCGGACACGATAAAGTGTATTTTATCACGTAAATTATGTATTCTACGGTTTTAAGAAGATTTATTTAATTGAAATTTGAATATTTAACAATTTAAATTAACATTTTAGATCTATAATATTCCGGGTTTTCTTTATTTTTAGTGAATAAGCTTCACTTAGATATCGAAGTTTCTGTAAACAAAGTTTTTGAAAAATGGCACTTTGTCACATGATTTTGCGCTTTGGCTATTTTGACCAATAGCATAACTTGTACCGTAACATAAATTTTCTGTGATGACAGGGTGAAGGAATAAGCCATATGATTAGCTGTTAGAAAAAAATTAAGCTTGTTTTGATTGGACAAATAACAATATTTAATTACTGCCGTAAACTATGTGTCCGAATATACCCTAGTGTCCGAATGTACCCAATCTTCCCCTAGTAGTTTCTCACAAAAAGTTTTATATATGTTCCAATGTTTAACTATGCACTTATGGTGGGCATCTTGTTTGAGGTACAGACTTGCCAGATACCTTTTTTGGAAAGGAACATTTAAGGACCATTGTTGTTAAGTTTGGTTTTAATTGGATTCTGGCAAAAAGATCTTTGAATGTATTTTACATAGGGCCCAGTGTTAACTATGTTCCCTGCTGTTGTCCATCTTGAATGAGATACAGAAATACCAGATATAATTTTTGAAGAGGACCACCTAAGAACTATTAATTGTGAGCACGTTTGATTCCAATTAGCAAAGTGGTTTCAGACAAGACAGGAAAGAATGAAAAAATTACAAAGAAGGAGAGATGGATGGATATTGCATCCCAAGTGATGACATTTACCATATTTCTTGAATTAAACTCATCTGGCTCTGTAAGCGCCCCACCCTTAATTTGGTTTGAAATCTTCAAGTGCCCCCCTCAAAATCCCACTATAAACAGTAAATTCTGTATTTATTCCATATGTTTTCCATCACTGATTTGTTTTTATTTATCTGTAATTTGTATGAATTTCCTTTGATCAACAGAGACTGATATTCTCAGCATCGCCAAACTGGACATATAACGAATATATTGGGTCACTGTGAAGGAGTCACATGCAGGTTGCTATGCTGACATCATGTTTTGGCACTATATTTGTGTTCATACACGTAATACACCCCCTGATTCGTTTAACTTGTCTTTTTTATCGTTCGTTTTTCATTTTCCGTTCGTTCGTGTATCGTTTTCCGTTCGTTTGTGTTGATGGTTCGTCTGCACGATAAACGTGTTCGTTCGTTCGTGCAAGGAATCAAACGATTTTAAACCAAATAATTAAATTTGATTGGTTACTGTAATATACTAATTCGTTCGTCTGGACGAACGCCTCTATCGTTCGTTCGTCTGCACGAACGCTGGTATCGTGCGTTCGTTTGTGCGTTAGTTCATCATCACAATCCCTGTTATCGTGCACAAATGATTTAGCAGTACATTATTTATGGTAACTTTCTCCATTCGTCTATAGTTCAAATTTTTATTTACTTTGATTGCACTTTTGTACCTTCACGTTAAAGATTCACCTACTGAATAGGTTGCCTGAATTTACATGCAAGGCTTCATATAAAAAATTCGACGTCTTTAAGAGACTGTTCACGATATCAAACACCAAACAACACCATCTGCATGTTCGGTCAACGTTTAAAATTTATAAACAAAAAACTTCTTAGAAACAAACTATTTACGTCAATAATAACATAATACAGATTTTATGTAATATTATCTGGGACTAATATACAATATAACAGTTATACTAGTCCCAGGTAATATTAACCATTCAGGAAGCCGAGGCAAATATTAAATTGGAATTCCATACTTTAGTCAGCAGTTAGAAACTTTTGACTTCTTTTAAAAGCAAATATATAATTACGAAAATGAAGTCCACTTTGGCCGAAGCATACTTACTGTCACAAAATTTCCATGTGTTGTTTTGTGTACATTTTTTTGTACATGTACTTTTGTATATTTCATTTACCACAGTGCGTATTATTGCAACCAGCTTTTTTGTCAACTGAATAGCTATATGAAATGAAAATCCCCCGTTTATTAAAAAAAAAAAGAAAATAAGAAAAAAACGTCACAGGTGAAGAAGCAGCATGTTTTTACTATTACTATTTTCACACTTTAAAATAATAACTTTGTGTATAAATTTCGATATTTGATATTATCTGCACTGATGAGAGAATCATGAGACATAAGTTATTGAAATGGTCAAATGCAGAATATAAATTTGAGTAATTTCGTTCTTTGTTTCCACATATACGCACCCATTTTCGGGACTTCTCGTTCTGCCATGCAGGTTCAAACATGGCATTACCAGATAACCTTCTTTACTGAATCAATCATGCACTTTCCTTGGTGTTTTTTCCATGGATAAAACACATATCTATAAACAATCTTATCTATAAACAATCTTTGTGAAAAACAAATAAATCTGTCTCTGCAGAACTTTGACACGGTTCGCACAATTTAAAAAAAAGTTTGTTGCTGTCATGAAATAAACACGGAACACTTTATATTTTTAACCCCTTTGAAAAGGTGACAGATCAATAAACTTGAGCGAGGATGAGTAAAATACAGGGGGTTTGTGGTAATTAAAAGAATTCATAAACTGTGTGTTGGCGACTTTGCAATTACACAATTGCATAAATGACACTGAGAAAACCAACAAGACACAGGAAAAAACTGACAAAATTAACAAAATGTAATAAAAGATAGAACACCTGTTTCTTTTGTGTACACATGTTTCGTCAGTATGTTTAAGTAGACTTTGGCGGCACTTCATTTCCACGAATTTGCAAAAAATAGCATACATCGTCTTTGCAATTTATGTTAACTTCAGTTCTGCGAGTCGGATTTCGTAAATCATACCTCATCTCCACAAATTGTCAAACCTGTTGAAGGAATACCACGAATGAAAACACAATGTCACGAGAGAAGTTCCATCATAATAATATTTGTCCCGAAGAATAAAACGTTATGTACAGAAAATTTTCCCGTTCAAACAATTTTAATTGCAAATGGAAGATTTGCAAGTATTATGAAATTTCTCTAGTAGAAACTGTCTTAGGTGGAGCAAATAAACAGGCATTTACAATAAAAAATACAGCATTTTTCGTTCTTAATTCTAACGGAAGAAGACATTCAGATATGCTGTTTTCGAATTATATTTATATCAGGGTTGGGGTAATTGTAATGGGTAATCGTAATCGATTGTAATCCATTACAAAATGCTGAGTAATCGAAAGTAATCTGTAATCGATCTGATTTTCGGTTACTTGTAATCGTAATTTAATCGATTGCAGCTGCTGAAACCCCTGTAATTATCGATTACTTTTTGATTACATTTTAATTTAAAGCAATATCAAGTGCCTATATTGCAATACATTCATATCTGGCAGTTTTGAAACCACCTGTAATATTACTACACACTTTAAGGTATGTTTTATTTTGGAATTTTTAGAAATACTTTTGAGGAAGGCCCCACATTGAAAATGTCTTCTATATAATTTTCACTTTGTCTGTCCAGAATTTCTTGTGACCACAAATATCATTGTATCTATTCAGTAGTGATCTGAAATTTTATAGTGTCTAAATAACATTTACAGATTAATTTTTTGCATATCTGACCAATATATTTGGATATCTAAACATATTTTTTCTTACAGACAAGCCCCTTTCCAGTTGTATTGTATTAATTTAAAAACTGCCTTTTAGCTCTTAACATGTTTAACAAAATGAAATATTTCATAGAGTGAAAAATGATTATCATCATGATAAATATATAGACTGGACATGGTACAGCAATTCAACAATTTGCATGATTATGATGATATTTCAAAAA
>MJUU01045782.1:34836-53561 GCA_002080025.1 Modiolus philippinarum
TGTTTTGACCAGTCAGATAATCTGTTAAATAAATGTTTCATTAGAACTCTGATTTTTAATTATAGAGACCTCATTATTTTATTTTACCAAAGGAGTTCTAAGTGTCCGAGGAAAACGGTAGAATCTGCATAATGTCAAGTCAAATGTATCCCTGTCCTTTTCTAAAAATTATCAAGAGACTTCAAACCTGTCATACTAATATTTTAATGCCTAGGGTAATGACCATTGTACTGGTATTGATGTTGATGATTGCCGTACAGGAATTAATGTGCCTGTACTAGCAGATATGTTATGATTTTGTTTGGCCATTTTGATCTTTTCTCGATCTTAACAAGCATTACACAATTTTGTTAAGAATGTGTTAGATATTCAGTCGTATTTTTTATATAACTGTTTTCAAAGTCGATCAAGATCAAACAAGACAACTACATTCAAGGGTGATCAAGATATGTTAAGTTTGTCAAATTCAAACAAGATCAAAGCAGGAACTTGTTTGATCTTAACAATTTTAATTTGTCTTGATCGTTCCCGAACGCAATTAACAAATATATCTTGTTTAATTTTAAACTATCTTAACACGTCTTGATCGTCCTTGAAATCAATATTCTTGAAAACCAACTTAAAATTTTACACTATCTTAACAAAATTGTGTTAAGCCTGTCAAGGTCATGATAAGATCAAAATGGCCAAACAAAGTGTAGTGCTAGGTTGATTCTCGTTGCAATGGCATTAACATGTATTTGCTTTTGATTATCGCACTATTGACATACTAGCTTGGTGATCGCCCCTCTCATGTTGATCTGTATTGCTTGGTGACTGCATCCTATTACCCATCTAAAATAACGGCAGTAAAATGCATTTTTGGCGAAGGAACAAGGGATTTTTTTAAGTCCAAAAAAAACCAAACAAAACAAAACAAAACAATGAACTTATAGTGTCAACAGTTGCTCTGGAGATAAGCATTTCTTGCTCTGTTAATAGAACTCATGTGTACACTTTATTTATTACTAATTTATGTGAATTTAAATTCTAAGGTTTAACTCCCCCAGCGCAGTTTTGTCCTTGGCTATATATTTGATATTACTGATTATTCGGATTTCGTTTGGTTTATGCATTATTAGCATTTTTTTGAAATCGTGGATTTCCTAGGTTTGGGTTCTAGTGCTACTGATGAGGAATTGGCCATACAGCTCATCAAAATTAATTGCAGTTGGAATTAAGATATGTGTTATGGTCTCGTGTTCAGTTACTCCATAACCTTTCGTAATTTGCATGTATATGTTTTGGTTGATCTATTAGGTAGCTGATTGATTCGTGTATTTTCTAACTCAAAGTATTGTTGATGATTGCCATACTGATATAAATCCTAGATTGATGATCTTTGTACCAGTTTTAACATTCCTGTGTATAATAATGATAACAGTAAGTATTGTAAGTACAATGTGGTAATAATCAATGTATGTTTATATCTTACTGAAATTGAAATAAATAAAAACTTAGTTCTCTTTACGATAGCTAGTTTCTATCAAATTGCAATTACATTACGAAATGGTCTGTCTCTTGCAAATTTTCCCGTATTTTATCAAATTAAGTATCAAAATGAAACACAGCTGTTTTACCAAAGGGCCAAAACTAAACACTTCAAAATAAAGCATGCACATTTTAGCAGAAAACAACCAAAATATCCAAACACCTCAATATCCCAATTTACTGTTAGTAGACATCGATATCGGTATACCACGCTTTCTGAGACATATTGTATGCATAAATATTTGAAAGGGTTCCTCGTCTTACTTTGTTTTGAGAAAAAGGTGATACATATTTGCGTAATTTCATCGTGGCACTTAGCAGACCATGCTAGGTTCTCAGATTAATCAGTAATAGCGCAGGGCAGGACAATGAACGTAGTTTTAAGAGACAAACCATGAACCTGTTCGAGAGAACTGAAATAATTTTTGGTACCTGGCAAAAATAAGTGAGGTATCCTTCAAAAGTTATTAAGAACGTTTTGTAGTAGGATTAGTAAAACTATCACACTTGTTTTAAATTTATCAAAAATACAGGAAAATGACTCGTGTTTTTTAAAAGTATTATTTCCGATTTATAAAGTTTATAAGAAGATAACTTTTGATAATGCCATAAAAGGGTTTTGTAAGATCCGGACTTCAGGAGAATATATTTACGTTGAATAAAAATTACAAACGTAGTGACAAGGAAGAAAAAAAAGAAAATAAAACAAACTGCCAGAAAAATTGAGGCACTTGATATGTGAATCCCTATAAAATATGAAAGTTATCACGTGCACCTGAAAGGTGAGCTCGACTACCTGTACATGTAGCGCCTGTCACATAAATAGGCAAAGAATATGATATAAATATATCTGTTGAATAGCTGATTGTTTTTGCAATTTTCTAACCCGTTTACATACAATTAAAAATCCATAGTGCATTTTACTTTTGAAACTCTATAACTGCAACAGAGTACAAGTTTCGAAAGCTTCTGTTTAACATGTAATCGGCCATTAACAAGGACAAATCAGTGCCACAAATATTAACAACAAATACAAAGTTTAAAAATTAACAGAATGATAATAACATTACAAAAAAAAGACGCATGAAAGTGTAAACCAAAATGAAAACCGGTTGAGTCATCAGGTCCTCCGGAAGGGTGAACATAATATACTCACACGGTAAGTGAAAAGTTCGGTGTAATATCAAATTAAGTATGTAGCAATATAGATATAACTCGGGTTCTACTAAAAATATCTACCCTTATTTGTGATATAGACACAGTGTAACAATCCATCAAATTGTAATGACGACTGATACAGTACTTTTTGTCCGATATATGCTTTTTGTCTGAATTTGCTTTTCATCTGAAAATTCTGCTTTTGTCCGTAACTTTTGCATTTTATCTGATGCTTTTTGTCTGATTTGCTCTTTTCCATGGTTTTATGTCCGATTTTGCCTTTCGTCAGACACTAGAATTTTGTCCTTTTAAGTCAGTGGTTTTGTCCGATTCGCATTTGTCCACAAATTTTACTTTTTATCGGATATTTTTGCGATAAGTCTGTCGCTTTTTGTCCAATTTGCTTTTGTCAGATAATTTTACTTTTTGTCCGATATTTTTGCATTTAGTATGCTGTTTTTGTTACTTTGACAGACAATTTTGCCCTTTTGTCCGAAAAGTACACAGATCAGGCACAAAAATTGCCAAGCCATTGAGACACTGCATGAGGCTTGTCTATGCATGGCAACTCTTGTCATGGTGTGGTGAGAAGTCATAGTCGTTGTTTGTTATTTTAGTTAAAAATTCTGCGTCTACTAACATCTTATTAGCGAAAAAGAAACATTCTTGCAATCATGATGCCAATCCTCTTCCAATGTTAAGTGTTTTAGGTCCATTCCTGCTCATCAGACCCTTGACAGATTTGTCTTGTATTTTCTGTGCTGCTTCTCTACACAAGAAGCAAATTTATAAGCCAATAAAATCAGCCAAATTTGGTTAAGGCGGATACTGATTGGTTCGTCTGGTTGTATTTGATCAAATTTTAGCCTAATAAGTAGAAGCCAAATATGCTAAGGTTTTGTGGGTAAGCACATTTGGACCCCAGACACTTGACTTGGGAAAATGAATACTAATTTGAACACTACCGGGGTTTTAGAGACAGTATTTTCGTTCTGTTGACCAAATAGCTAAACAAATACGCACGGCAAGAGCAAAATAGTATTTGTGGTAACGCGGTCCATTTTTTTGAAACTAACTGAATGTTTTGAATTCATTATATATTGTATTATATAGAGATAATATGTCCTTGTGTGATCCAGATGATTGTGCATCAGTGGTATATTTAATGAAGATAATCCTTAAATTGGAGATTAGTTTATGGTATAGGTTGTCCATTTGCTTGCATTAAAGGAGTAGGGGCGGTAAGGGCTTTATTTGGCCTGAAAAAATAAATTTGGTGGAATTTACCGAATTTTCTCATTGAAATGTTTTACGGGTATGACTTGGTCAATTATCTAATTGGTTCTTGAATGTGCTCGATATTTCCGGTGAGGAAAACTGTTCGGAAATTTGCCAAATTTTGTATCTTTCTATGAAAATGCTCAAAAGTAGCCTTTTCATGACGTCAGAACTATACATATTGTGACATCATTGGTTCTAACTTTCGTATTTTTTCTGTAAATGGGATCTAAGCTTTGAAACGAACATGAAAGAAAATCTTGAGTCGCAACTTAGAAATTCACTGGAATCTTGGCCAAATCAACCCCTTATCGCACCTTGTCCTTTACAGTTATTTTTATCGTTAAACGAAAACTAAAATGGATAGAGTTTGATTGGTATTTTATCTTTTTTCTGAACTAGTCCTTGTATGAACCTGACCACTCAAGAACAAAAAACTAACTTACTTCATCTTCATCATTCGCCAGCCATGTTGGTAATAGATCAGCAACAGGAAAATAACTCCAACTCTAAATGGTCATTTGATATTGTTAACAAAGTGACAAAAAGTCAGAGGGTTCTGATGACAAAGTGCAACGTAATTGCAGCTGAAATTACGGTACAAAATTTTTACAGAATTTTGTCAAAATCAGCAGTCGGCCAGTTACAAAATAAGGCAAATTTCTGTTTTGAGTGTCTCGCCCTGTTAGCTGAAACAAGATAGTCGAGTTTTCTTTGTTTTTTTTTTTTTTGTTTTTTTTTTTTTTTTTTTTTTTTTTTTTTTTGTTTGTTTTTTTTTTTTTTTTTTGTACTTCGAGCACTCCAGTGACTAGGTCATATCATCGATCCTAAATATTGTCTTAATAATCACATGAACCCCCTATAGCTGGTCATGTCGATAGGGTAAGCATTTCCTGCCATGTATGGATCAACCGACTTGTTAGAAATGATAAGCCCAACTATGTGTTAGCCAGGAACACTTCAAGTCATATATAGGGAATTATGCGAAATCTAGCAAAATTGCAAAAACTTCAGTTAAACTGTTACAGTCAATCCATTTATGATGGCGACTATAAATATATTAAGTGTTCCTCCTCGTTTCCATGGACTAGCAGTTTATTGTTAAGTAAAAACATCTGATGTTAAGTATTCGTACTGAGAGGCTGATTTAGCGTATCATATCAACTGATATGTACATGTATATATGCAGAGGAAAAGGGATGTTTCTACTAAGGTATGTAGGAGACAAAATAAAACATTTCTATGCAAAAATCACGCCTAAAAATCAATATTTTTTTTATTTCTACCAGGCTCTTTGCATGTCACGTCGCATTCACAATCATCTGTAATGAAAGGAAATGATATGAGGGTACATTGATGAACTAAAATGGCTAATACACTTTTTTTTTTTGTTAGTGATATGAAGTAATACCCTTTTACCAAAAAAAAGCAGTAAATGTAAAAATATATAGACCTTTTTTTTTAAATAGCATTACGATGTATAATAGCTAGATTCTTTATTTTTCCAAAGTTTACGCGTACTTTTTAGAGCGTTGTGAAGGCACCAAATATTTCCGAAATCTTTCAGTTTGTTTTCAAAATAAAACCAAGCCAAAAATATGATAAATGACCATCAACATAAAATTTAATCTTTTCTCGGGTATTATAATTACCGACGTTTTAAGATATAATTACTCTGATCTGAACCGTAACGTGTTTTTAGCCATTTGTCAGCTGTAAGAATTTCAAATCAATCTGTGCAAATAAAGTGTCGTCTCATTGCATTATACTAGAATGACTCAAATCTACTAGTGTGGAGCTAGGTAAAATAACAGCCGACAATAACCGCCTGCCGACAATAAGCCAGCCCACAATAAAAAAAATGGATGCATTCGGCAAATTTCTTGGAAATTTGTATACAAATCAACAAAAATGATAAAAGGATAAAGATTTTTATTAGAATTAGGGTAGATATATGTTCTTTTGATTCTTAATTAAACCAGCTGATATGGTTCTCTCTTGGAGGTCCGCGCTATGACCCGTTCTATTTATAATTACAAATTTTATATTTTAAGGTGCATGTCTACGTTGCATTTGACAAGACAGATTCTTTTTAAATACTTATATAATGTGGCATTCTTATTTAAAAAAACAACAAAAAACTGGTTACTATGTACAAATTTACCAAGATTGATTAATCAAATTTTTACTTTATTGTCGTCTTTTTTTGAAGGTCAACTGTCCAAATACAAAGAAAGGAACACACATAAATGAAAGAAGTTAAAAATACGCATATTATTAGCTTTCACAAAATATTCATATTGGGTGATCTTTGTGAAAAGATTTAGACTGACATCGTACTAAATTCAAAGGAGTAAATCTCTGTAACACCCTCCATAGCTAGGAGGATAACCTAGGTTCGTATAGTGAAAACGGCAATTTGGACCAACTTTGGTAATGTGGGTTGGACCTTTCTAGGGGTTTAGCAAAGTTGGGCCTTATAGGGCAGGTATGTACATGTGATAACTTTCATTTGAACCATAGCGTATGATCCTAGACCCTTACGAAAAATTCTGACGCTGTTCCATAGAGGGTACCCTACATAGAAAAATACCGATTTAGACCAACTTGGCCAATGTGGGCTGGACCTTGCTACGTCAAATTCGCAAAGTCGGGCATTATATTGCAAGTAGGTACATGTTATAGCTTTCATTTGAGCCATAACGTACGTATTCATCCCTTGACCCGTACAAAAATTTTGAGACCGAATTTACGAAGGGTAGCCTAGGTTCGTATAGTGAAAACGGCAATTTGGACCAACTTTTGTAATGTGGGCTGGACCTTTCATAGCGTATGATCCATAGACCCGTACGAAAAATTTAGGACCAAAATAAAAATTTTTGCATGGGTCTAATAATGCCAGGTTATTTAAATTTTTAAAAAGGATCTGTCCTAAAATATAAAATTCGTAATTATAAATTTAATGGGTCATAGCGCAGACCGCCAAGAGAGCACCATATCAGCTGGTTTAATTAAGAATCAATTAAGAATCAATAGAACATATATCTACCCATATTTTGATTCAAATCTTTATTCTTTTATCATTTGTATCGATTTGTATACAAATCTATAAGAAATTTGCCGAACGCATCCTTTGTTATTGTGGGCTGGCTTATTGTCGGCAGCGGTTATTGTCGGCTATTGTTTCACACTAGTCTCGAAACTATCGCTTGATTGTCAAAAGTAGTTGCTACGGGATTAAAAATAATTTGAAATGGTATCAGTTTTCATATATTGAAGTATTCAGTTATATTCTGCATGAAGGACGGTAGCAAGTTTTTGATTACTCGAGACACCACTTTTTCCGACACAAAGCAGAGGTAAACTTTTGCGTCTAGTGGGACAATGAACTTTAAATTCTTAGTTAGAAAATAATTATAGCTTTATTGTACTGCAATCGCAAAATCAAGAGCGTCAGTGTGGCGTCAACGTTCTATAATTTAAAAAAAACCATGGATTGGTCAGATCTCAGTAAATGTGGTTATTTTTTTAACTTGATGTGGAAAAAAATGTTAAGATTGCAGTCAGAATTTCATTTTATAGATATGTGGTACTGAAATAAATTAATTATCCATATTGCCAATATAAAGTAATAAACCTCGTTGGAGATCAAATGATAACATCAGTTGCCGAGGTAAGGGATTATCTTTGTTGCCAGGTTAAGTGATTAGAGGAATAAATGATTACCCAATTTGCAGAGAAAAGGTAATTACCTCTGTTTCCGAGAAAAACGTATTACCTCTGTTGACGAAATAAAGTGATAAGCTATGTTGCCTTGAAAAATTGATAACCTCTGTTGCCGTGAAAGAAAAAAGTATTGCCCGTGTTGCTTGATGAAGTCATTTTTTTTGCAAAGACAAAGTGGTTTCCCTCTTTTCCTGGGATAAAATTATTAGATATGTTTTTGTTCCCAGGATACAGTTATAAGACGTATTACAGAGTAAAAGGGATTACCACTGTTCCCAATAAAGAGTGTTGCAAAGATAAAATGATCCTCTCTGTTGCCCAGATAAAGTATTTACATGTTTCGTAGAGATGACTTTGTTTTCGAAACCACTGTTGTCAAGGAAACGCAATTACCTCTTTTTCCGAGATGAAGTGAATATTTTTTGTTGTTACCTCTGTTCCTGCGATCGAGTGTTTACATCTGTTGCCGAAATAAAGTGATAACCCTTGTTCCTTGTTAAGACAGTTACATGTGTTGTAGAGATAAAGCGTATAACTTTGTTTCCAATTACCACTGTTGCCTAAAAAAGGTGAATACTCTTCTGTTTACGAGATAATGTGATTATATTTGTTGCTGAGATAAAGTACCTTTGTTATCCCGATGAAATAATTACCCCTGTTGTCGAGATAAGATAATGTGATTACGTCTGTTCTCTGTCGCTCAAATAAACTTATCATCTCTGATCAAAGATTGGCGATTTTGCGAAGATAAATAGATTACATCTGTTTCCATGATAAAGTTATTAACCTCTGTTGACGAGATAATCTAATTACCTTTTTTTTGCTGGCGTCTTAGCATAAAGATTGTAATGAAAGCCGTGTAATTAAATGCAAGGTTTATAATTGAGATTTGATTTTCGTTTTTAATACATACTTTCCTATTCCTTGATAATACGAATAGTGGTAACCATCTGGGCATATGTAACGATGGCTGCCTGGGTCACATCTACCATCTACCCTATGTGCGAGTATAATACTCAAATGACCGTGTCCATCACGAAGACAAATGTTTTTGCAGCCAGAATCGCTAGCACAAGCTGTGCATGTAACAACTGAAAAAAAGATAACGTTTTATATCCAATGAAAACTTATTATTCCTGTCCTCTCGTATAAATGATCATAATTATATCTGGAATATGTTAAGTATTTTTTTATTTTGTTGATACATAAATTAAATAATGTTTGAAAATATTTTAGGTTTCTTTAGGTTTCTGGCGATCATAATATGAACAGTAATTCCACTTCATACCAATATTCAAAAGTATTATGTTATCGAATTGCATTTGTGTTCTGAATAAAATATTTTTGACATATATGTATATTTGAATGGAAGAATAAAAAATACTGATATTCACTTCCACCTCTTTATGAGGTATTATGTATCAAACCAAAGTAAAATATGAAACAACAAGAGAAAAGAAACAAAGGCATGAATTTGAAAGTTGAGTTATGAGGCAAGATACCGTCTAGAGTATGAACTAGAGAAATGAAAAAACAATCATTATATTTTTCATGGTACTATATAAACAAACATCAAAGTCGTTTCTAAGTTTGAAACTAAATGCCCTATAACCCTAGAATCTTCTAGCCAAATTGTGAAGACGTATGAGAATTCTTGTAAAAACCGTCGATAAATGTTATTGAGATTGCAAAATTTATTCTGTTTGACACATTAGACTACAGACCTACAACACACATTAACTTATTTGTAACTTATTTGCAGCTCTTATCTTACGTATAACCATTTCTCTAGTGAATTTTAATAATACCGAACGCATACACAAAGGCTTTTTAACTTACATCGAAATTATGCTTAGTGTCCCCCATTTTGACGATCAAATCAGTTTGATTCTTCATCCTGCGGTCATCATCAAAGTTTGACATTAATAGCGATGCTATGGAACTATGCATAAAATAACGGGAAGGCAAGAACCTAAGAAAATTATACAATTACAAAGAAAAATTATGGTAAACACCTACAGTAGCCGAAAATAACTATAACATACCACATTCCACAAGGGTCTACACTAGAAATACACAAATAAAAACAAGAGGCAAGCATTTACAACAAAAGGAACTCGGGATACCCGGACTCTGGTACCGGCACTGGCAAAAGTTAGCGGTAGGGTTAAACAAGTTTATCGGAGCTCAAAACTTCCCTTTCTCTATCCTGCTTCCTAATAGTTAATTATGCATACGAATCATACCAAATACAGGTAGACCTCTATCTTGGAAGAGATAAGAAATGGACAAAACGTAGTTTAGAGAAATTGGTCAAAGGGTGCTAGCCGCTAAACTGTCCGCTAGCTCGAAAAATCTAGTTTGCTGGTAAAACACTGTCGCATTATAAAAAAAAAAACTCATAACGTCTCGATGAATTTTGGTACATAGTTGTCATACATTTCAGTATATAAAACAAAGAAAAAAATGCCAGTAGAAGTAAGTTACTCAAATCTAAAAAAAATGTAATTCAATATTCTTACACAGACTTGAATAAAGTACACATTTAGTACATATTTTCATATTTACAACGATCGGGAATATTTACAACGATCGGGAAATTTTTTTAAAAAATGTGGTCGTAATTCAATGGGTCCAAGCAGTTTATGAGAAAAAAAATAACCTTTACTTACCAAGACAAGCAGCAAGTACGAGCCACTTCATCATTGTGACGTTAGAGAATGTTTTTTCAAGGAACGCTGTCAAAGAATCACTTTGTTGACCTTACTAGGCAAACGTCCCGATGAAAGTCAATGAATAAAGCCCGCAATATTACGTTACAATATAAAGAGGTCAATGGCCAGTAACACGAGATATGTGAATGTTCAAGAACAAAAGTAGAGAAGTAACCTAGTTGTATTGATACGAAGTTTAAGTATACTTGCCTTGGTTCACATTAATAGTATTGTTTTCAAAAATAAAAAAAAAAGACTTCAGAAAAAAGATGTGAATTGCACAATGCAAATTGATTTCAGTAGTATGCTTATCGGGGCCTGTAAGGAGTTTTTTTTACCGTATTTTTACAATTTATATATTTTTGTCTTGTATTTCGAAAAAAACATGGGAAAAGAGAACAGAGAATCGTCAAAGAGACAATGACCCAAAGGGTAGTAATAACAACTCAAAGCCACCATAAGATCTTCAATGAACGGTGAGAAAACCCCACAACCAACGACAGGTCAGAGTCGCCCTTAAATAAAGAAAAATAGAGCAGTGCTCAAGGTCCCCCGCCTTAGAGTTGTATGTTCCTTTTACCTGAAAAACGGTACAAGATGAAAAAAAAATGTTTGGGGAGAGTTTTATTGCATTTTTCACGAGGCAGCATTTGCAAAAAACCCCATCAAAATCCGATGAAAAATTTAAAAAAAATTTTTTTGGCAGCCCCACCCCCCAACACCTTTGACCCCAATAATCTTGAAAACGGTAAGAGATACCAGAAATCTGTTGGCATATTAATGAAAGCATTCATTGAGAGGAATCTAATGGAAAAAATCCCATCGAAATCGGATAAAAAATAAAAATTTCCCACACGGACCAAATTTTGGTGCAATAAATTCTATTTTTAGAAATTGTGACCTTGACCTTTGACCTACTGACCCCAAAATCAAAAGGGTTCTTGCCCTTTCATATTCCTTCCATCTGTATAAGTTTTGTTTAAATCGGGCAAGAGATACTCAAGTTATCATCCGGAAACGACATCCGGAATGACGGAATGACGGAAAGGCGAATTCTATAGTCCCCCGCTTTCGCTAAAGGCGGGGGACAATAATCAAGTTCAGCGAAATAGACACCATCCTAGACTCCTATATAGGCATAAAGTAAACGAAGTAGAAAACAGACAAGACACACAGAGGCTTATTAAATTTCCTGACTTAGGACAGGCGCATACCTGCTGCTAGTTTAATTGGGCCCAAACCTTCCGTCTAGCCAATGTGATAAATAAAAAAAATAGTAACAACAGTAAAATAAAGTAAGCAACAGGACTGAGTCAATTGTGATAAATGAAACTGAAAGAACTAAATATGCGGACATAAACATGAAATCACAAAAGACTAATGTCAGTTTGAATTTGAATTCATACTATGTATGAATTCAAATTCAAACTGAAAATAAAATATGTTCAACACGTCAAAGCCTATATTCAAAAGAAACAAGTTCGATTATGTCATTGGAAAATTTCAGTATTTTTTATCCATTTCTTTACAGTTTTAACTCGCTTTGTCATATATTCAAATACTCAAGAATTCCGTCTATCTGAAAAATCAAACACAAACTTAAGGTATTTAAAGGCCTTCAAATATGATGCAGTCTTTTCTTTAATATTCAGATAAATCTTGAGTGTCTGAAATTATTTAAAAAAAAAACTTGTGTGATTTATTGTGATTTTTCAGAACACAAATAAATAAAAATCCATTTGAAACAATCTTAAGTAGATCTTAACCGAGTTTGCAAGCCAATATAAACTGCCATTTTGAAAGAAGACACAATCCTAAATTAAAACGCGTTTTTTCGGACATATTCCAAAGAACATATGACAACGAAATGCTCTTTTGTTCATTACATCCAATTTCAGACCCTTTCCAAAAAAAATTTGGGCAGGGGTTCCCCTTATACATGTTATAACCTATTTAATACATATTTCTCAAATTCCTTTTTTTGTCACAAAACTCAATTTTTAAACAAAAAATATGTTTCTGATTTTGTTTCCATGGCAACAAAGTGCTCTTTTGTCCATTACATCCAATTTCAGACACTTTCCAAAAAAAAATGGGCAGGGGTTCCCCTTATAAGCTATGTAATACATACTTCTCAAAATTCCTTCTTTTTTATCAGAAAACCTGATTTTTCCCAAAAATATGCTTTTGGTTTTGTTTCCATGGCAACCAAATGCTCTTTTGTCCATTACATCCAATTACAGTTCTCTTTCCAAAGAAAATTTGGGCAGGGGTTCCCCTTATAACATATGTCATATGTATTGCTGTATTGCTGTAATCAAAATGTAATCATTATCATAAACTACAATTTTCTAGAAATTTGTATTTTTTTGTTTTGTTTCCATGAAAACACAAGTTGTTTTGAAATTTCCAATGCTGTAGAACCCTTCCTTACATTACAAACATCTTTCCTATGAAGTTTCATGGAGCTAGCATTAAAAGTTTTTGAGATATAGTGAGAAATATGGTAAAAAATATCCAAAATTTCATTTTCGCATAGGGTTAACATTGGCGACCCCACCCCTTTTTGAACCCCCTATATGTACCCTTAATGAACCCTTTGGAAAAATTTTTATGTCTTGCACAACTAGATATATGGGGCTTACTTTCCACAAAGTTTCAAAGTCCTAGGTCTGATGGTCTCTGAGATCCGCTTCGGACAACTTCATCCGGACGAGAATAAACAAAGAAAGAAGAATAAAAAGAAGAAACGCAACAAAAACAATAAGTCTCCCAAACTTCGTTTGGGAGACTTAATAATAAGAATTGAGTAAAAACAATAAGTCTCCCCAAACTTCGTTTGGGAGACTTAATAAGAATTGAGTAAAAACAATAAGTCTCCCCAAACTTCGTTTGGGAGACTTAATAAAAGCAATTAACAAAAAATAAAATAAATAAATAAATGAAGGGCAGAAATCTTCAAATAATTCTTACTTTTGCTCGATTGTGAAGCGATTTATTAATGATTTATACTCAAAAGCAACTACGAAACTAATAAAATCATTTAAGTAGCATTCTGCATGGGTAAGGACGGCACAACAAAAATTTAGACTCTGTAATTTTTGGCTTGGGTGTATTCATTTGATCATAAAAACACATCCCAAAAAGTTTTTACTTTCTCACATATGTGAGGTCTCGAGAAAATTTTACTGGTTATGTAGAAAAAAAATGACTGGAAAATTTCCCGTACTTTTCCCTGTACAATGTAAATAATTTTTTATTGCTGATAACTCAAAAAGCCAGAATAACACAGAACTTTTATCTATCAAAACGACGTTTTCTTGGTTAGCTTAATCAGAATCGAAAATAAAAAGTTTTTTCTTCAATGTGCCACTGTACAAATGTACTCTGCCTGTTTCTCCGACGGACTGGCTAGTACTTAAATTTCATTTAATGCAACTGAAGGTGGTAGACCTGGGGTAGGGAGATAACTCATTTTTTCCACAAATTACTTGTGTTGATTGGTACAAATAAAACAAAAGATTTAGAATATTTATCATAACGCTGATAACTCAACAAGGCAAAATAGCACTGAACTTTTATCTATCAAAACGACGTTTTCTTGGTTAGCTTTTCTAAAATCGAACATCAAAAGTTTGCGTTTTTTTCTTCAATTTGCCACTGTTTCAATGTACTTTGCCTGTTTCTTCGACGGACTGGTACTTAAATTTTATTTAATGCTACTTAAGGTAGTAGACCTTGGGTAGGGGACTCCTTTTTTCCATAAATTACTTGTTTTGATTCGTACGAATAAATAAAAGGATTTAGAATATTTATCATAAATAGAAATTGAATATTCATGTTACGATGAAACTGCAGTCCTTTTATAGAATAATTAAAAGTGCCAACATTTAAAATATCTAGGTTTTGAATGGCATCTCAATAATAAATGAATTAATGAAAGTCAGATTTTCGGAAAGAGAGGTAATTCTTTGCTTGACGTTCAGTATTAAAATATATTAAGACTTTTTAAGTAGTTTTTAGTAATTTAATATATTTTATTTCATGCACCTTTTGCTTTATGATTTTATTTTCAACATGGATTAAATCAATTGAAATACAAGATCTGTTTTAATATGAGAAATGCCCCTTTTGAATTCGAAAAATGGTCGGCCTATTTGGATGATGTTAATAAAACCTTTACAGAACAAAGCTGTCAAGAGTCAAAGACCGAAAATTACAAAGCAATTGCAAGATCACAGGAAAATTGTCGACCGCAATGGTCCTGACATGGTAAAGGCATTAAAAACAATTAATGGGTTAGATCGGTTTTATGGAGCACCAAACCTCCCCTTCCATAGTTACTAGCGATTATTTATCATTTTCTGTCAATTGTGTTGTCTACATCCTCCATAAAACAAGGTAGCTCTATCCTCTGAAACAATATCTGAATCCGCCGATGTCCTATCACAATTAAGAATGAAGGAATTTTATTACTTTTTTTTTATTTTTGTGACAATTGCATGTACTTATACAACTAAACGTAGCCCTGCGTTTAATATTTGAGTGTAATAAGTAAAGTTGAACTCACTTTTTGCTCCAAGAAATCATTTTGAATTCTGCAATATTATGTAGAAAAAGGCAATACTTACAAAATGCATTCAATATGTTTTTTTACAGATTTTAGGATAGCAGGGCCTTTCCAAGCTTATAGCTTTTAATGTTTCTTACAGGAATGTTTGTATTGAATTGGAAAAATTAAGAAATATAGTTTCCAGAACGAGAACGATTTGATTATGATATTTGTCACATAAATAAATTTTGCAAATGTTTGAAAGCGAGGCTTTTTATTTAACAAGATGTGGGAAATTTCAGAATAATCATGACTGCATGAAAAACACCGAGGATTGTATTCCGAATAAATTTGGCGGGAAATTTCACGAAATTTGTTCTCCTTTCTAGGGAGGAGAACAAATGTTTCCACACCGTTCTGGAAATGTGAAAACTGGAAAGAAATTAGAGAAATAGTAGTTCCCAATGCATGTACTTAATCGACAGGAATTTGATCAGATAACACAGATTGAAGTCTCTTAGTGTGACATAATGGTTAAAAATAAAAACTTGAGATAAAATTTGATTAAGGTCAAAGACATTCATTGATAACACATTTTGTTGCCTTTATAAATTCATATACCTAAAAAAGTCAATAAACATCTTAGGGTAAAAATGTATACCTCTGTTATGAGTTTACACAAGTATCTTGAAATTTATGTTACAAATAAATATTTACGTTTAATTCCTACAGAAGTTCATGTAGTTATATTTCATACGTCGATGTTCGCCGCCGCGTCTAAAAAAATTCTACCTACTGGCCATGGCAAAATGATGTTTTATATTTTTCAGGTTTTTATCTTTCAGATGCAAATTGTAAACTCAACTTTCATTCAAATTCGCATATTAACGATGTTCCGTAGATTAAATTAAAACGAAATAATCAGTAAAAAATAAAATTCGAAAACAATTGCAATGTCAAAGACACCAAGAAACAAATAAACAATATTAAAGAAGCAGGAAAGAAAAATGGAGACAAACATAAAAATGAACAACATGGACCAAACTAAAAACTATGGGTCAGATCAGGTGCACCCGTAATATAGGCATCTTATGCTCCTAATCAGGCAACCACAGTGTTCAACATTTAGAATCTGGCGGTAAAGTCAAATCCAGTAAGGCGAAGGACAAATTTCAGCTGTTAAAATGAAAGATTTGTTGTCATCTGGTACACAAATATCCATATCGTAATGAGCCTGATAAACTTCAAATTACTGTTTTCTCTTCCGGATTTGGTCAAAATTAACACCCCTACAAATACATAAATACTCAAATTTCTTGTCCGACAAGCAACTAAATACCGAGGTAACTGTAAATTAAGGTTCTGCATGCACGCATTTCGACAGCTTATGTCTCAATAGTGCAGATCAAATCAAAACTTTTGGAAATCCGTGAACCGAAATTTGTGTAAAAGCTGATAGAGAACAAATCACAAAAAGGATCTAAAAGGAAAGCCAAAATAAGCTAAGGACATATCTATACAAGAGGGAGATATTCCTCTGGTTTAAACAATTTTTTTTTAAATTTAGATATTGAAAATTTCAAATAAAATCGGTTTTCGGGCCAGCACCGAAGCACTTGCTACTGGGTTGGTGAATACCCTCGAGGACTTACAGTCCACCAGCAGTGGCATTTGCCCAGTTGTTACAAATAACTAAATACCGAGGTAACTGTGAATTTAGGTTCTGCATATGCGCATTTCGACAACTTATGTCTCATCAATGCAGATCAATAAAAGGATCTAAAAATAAGCTAAGAACAGAGCTATACAAGAGGGAGATACTCCTCAGGTTTTCCCCAAATTTTCTTGAATTTTGATATTGCAAATTTTCAAGTGAAATCGTTTTTTGGGCCAGCACCGAAGCATTGGCTACTGGGTTGGTGAATACCATATGGGATTTACAGTCCACTAGCAGTAGCATCGGCCCAGTGGTGACAAATAACTAAATACCGAGGTAACTGTGAATTTAGGTTCTGCATATGCGCATTTCGACAACTTATGTCTTATCAGTGCAGATCAAATCAAAACATTTGGAAATCCATGAACCGAAATATGTGTAAAAGCTGACCATTGGAATTGTGAATACCATCGGGGACCTCCACTCTATTAGTAGTGACATCGGTCCAGTGGTTTCAAAATATAAAAATACCTAAGTTGTATAATGAATAGTAATTTTTTTTTTTATGCTGTACATGTGTTACTAAAAGTAACCTCCTATCAGCAGCACGAAAATCAAATAGGGTCTGTAAGTCTCGTCATGAGACACCGAGAAATCACGATAAAATTCAAAATTGAAAACGTTTCCCGCCAAAATATGACGATGTGGGATTTTGGCGTCCTTATTGTTTGCTAGAAACGTCATACTTTTCTGTTAAAAATGCAACTTCCGGGTACAAATTATGTCCCCGGAAGTCTCAAAATTGGACGAGACTTACAGACCCTATATAGAAAGCCATAATCCAAATAAAATTAGTCACAAAAGAATAAAGTGTTGATTCAAGATAGTCAGGTTCTAAATGATGACAATGTGTAATTAAAGTTCTAGCGTGTATGTTACTGTATGTGCCATACAGAAGAACGTTTATGTCTCTCCTTGGCCCTTCCCCTCGAAATTGTATAGAAAGTGGCAATTTTTTCGCTTTTCAGAATTTCTGCTGTTTCGACTTTGAGATGTAAATACTTCATGAAATTGATATATAACTTGAAAATGCTGATTAAATATCGTTTTATTATATCTAATATAGAAGGTAATATATCTTTGAATATTGTAGACAAAGTACAGTCTCATGAATTACAAAAATGATATCCTTTTTACGCAATTTATTTCTTTTGTTCAACTTGAAAAGCTTAAACATTGTAAAAAGGTGAAAGGAAATATAATTTTTCTCAAATATCACATACGATTTAACATTCTTTCTAATAATTTAGATGAAAAGTATAATTAGTTTTAAGTCGGTAATAAAAACATTACCTTTTTGTATATGTCTTTTGAATAAAAAAGCATATATGATTTTGGATACATACAATAAAACCAATTGTAATAATATATCTTTATAATATAACTAAATACTATGATGTTTCTGTTATTCAAATTATATTAAAATACCCGAAATGCCGTTTAGCCTACAATTTTTGTGGGGAGTGGAATAAAAATATCCGCATTTAGAACCTCCCTTTTTTTGCATTTACACACAGCATTTTAAATGGCTAGTGCAGATAATAAAACAACTAATTTGCACATTTTCAAATAAAAATTCCATGTCTATAGACATAATAAATTTACTGTGGATTATAAACAATATGATATGAAAGGCAGAATGTTCCCAGTTTTCACAAATATTGACCAAAATCATAAATTCCTTCTTCATACGTTAAAACTACTTATTTAATGCATCTTATCATGTTCTTTGTTACCACTGGGTCGATGCAACTGCTGGTGGACTGCTTGTCCCCGTGAGTATTCACCAGCCCAGTGCTGACCCCAAACCGATTTTATTTTGAAACTTTCAATATCTTAACTTTTGTGTGGTTTGTTGAAAACAAGGGAGTACCTCCTCTTGCAAAGCTCTGTGCTAAGGTTACTTTGGTTTTCCATTTAGACCATATTTGGTTATTTGTTCTTCATCAGTTTTTAAACATCTCTGAGATTATGGCCTGCCAAATGATTAGATTTTATCTGAACTGATGAGACATAAGTTGTCGAAATGACCGTATGCAGAAACTAAATT
>MJUU01045783.1:0-28077 GCA_002080025.1 Modiolus philippinarum
AACAGAATCAAAGGTCATCACTGCGCTTTACTTCCAATGTAAACATGCAAAATGGAACTTGGAATCGTGAACAACATGTTTAAGCTAAAAAGGCAGTGGCAAGCGCCCCATGCAGCAAATTTTTCATATGCTGATATTTTTCCTTACGACTAAGACTGTCAAATTTTCACTGTGGCAAGAATCAAAATTTCGGAGTTGTATTATAAAAACTAGGATTATATTAGAGGAAGGTGCGATTTTGCACATGAAGCAACTTTGAACGATAATTTATACTTCATTGCACAGTTTTATTTCTTGCCACAGTGATTTACGAGTAATATATGAAACAACAATTCACAAACAATTTTCATTTAACTTGAGCATGGTCCGCTTGCCACTACCTTTTACGCTTTTATATATTTCTGTTTATTTCTAAATAAAGACTGTCACGTGACTACTTTCACTTTATCGTGAAGGTCCAGAATCGCAGATCGGGGCATGAGAGATATAAACTTTGGTAGAAAACAAAAACTATAACATTAAACATCGATATTAAGCTATACACTGTCTTGAAAAATTGATGCCGTTTAAGGGCTGTAAAACTTGTCTGTTTTTGAATTTCTACTTAACCTCCCTGCGATTTCAAATTTGTTGATTGACTCTGATGTTATATGATAAAAAATTAAACTATGTTCCCCATTGGCAGCTATTTTTGATGGGGCATACACCAACTGTCACCTTCTTGACGAAGACCATCTAGGCATCACTGTGCCTCTCTTTGGTTCCAATTCGCCTAGTGTTTTCAGAGGAGATCCTTGAATGATTTCCAGTGGGGTGTAAGGTAAAACAATGTTCACCACTGACTGCCATCTTGGATGCTATGCGGACATGCTGGACACATTTTATGAAGGGGATCAAGTAAGGACCATTTTCATCAAGTATGATTCCAATTGGCCGTGTAGTTTCAAAGGAGAAGATCTTTCAATATATTTCCCTATAGGGTCTTATGTTAAAACCATGTTCTCTACTGGCGACCATCTTGAATATGATGTGGACTTGCGTAACACATTTTTTTAAAAGGGGCCAACTAGGAACCATTGTGAATAAGTTTGGTTCCAATTGGCCCAGTATTTTCAAGGGAAATATTTTTGCAATATTGTCCAATTTTCGACAAAGTTCCCCGCTGGTGGCTATCTGGGATGACGTGCGGACTTGCCGGACACAATTTTTAAAGGGGACCAGCCAAGGACTTTTGTTAACAAGTTTGATTCCAATTGCCGAAGTGGATTGAGAGAAAATCTTTGAACGCTTTCCCATAAGGTCCCATGTAAAACTGTGTTCCCCGCTAGCGGCCATCTTGGATATGATACGACCTTGCCAGACATTCTTTTAAAAGGGGCCACTTATAAGGACCATTGAAATCAAGTTAAATTCCAATTTGCCCAGTAGATTCAGAGATCCTGGAATAAAGGGTCCAGTTGTCGAAAAATGTTCCAACTTGTGGCCATCTTGGATGGCGTGTTTACTGCCGGACACATTTTTTAAAGGGACCAAGCCCAATAAAACCAGTTTAACCCCGCCGCTGCAGATTAACGCCTGTCCTAAATCAGGAAATGTTTAAGCCTTTGTGTGTCTTTATTTAGGTGCCGACTCCGACCTGCCGTTGGGTGTGGGGTTTCCTCACCGTTCATTGAAGATCTTATGGTGGCTTTGAGTTGTTATTACTCCCCTTTGGGTCGTTGTCTCTTTGACATATTCCCCGTTTCCCTTCTTTTTCTATTGTGACGAAGTTTGGTTCCAATTGGCCTAGCGGTTTCAGAGAAGATGTTTGAATGAAAGTGTACGGCTGACAGACCCAAGACACCGTGATGGCAAAAGCTCACATTGACATAGCCAGGTCAGTTATAGAGTTCGTGCAGGTTATGAAGACAAGATACTGCTACTAATGTATCTAGGAAAGATATTTTAATTGTAAGCAAACATTTACTACTGAAGGACACAATATACATTTGTATACAAAAATTTTTATAATGTGAAATAAGTAAAGATTACGAAAGTATTTTTGCAAAAAATTGTAAAAATTTGTACAAAAAAACCTTTTTTGCTCTTGATTATGTAATAAATAATTGTTTTTAATAAAGTAATAGCAGAGAATTTCTCTAAAACTTAAATGAAACAAGTAAATCAAAGAAGATTTGAAAACAAAATTTAAAGGGAAATAACCCATGACAAGATAATGCTTGCTGTTTTAGTTGATAATAGTTTGTGCTGTTTTAGAGGAAAATAGTATAAGTCCAATAACTCCCATCAAAAGAATCTGATCAATTAGGCAGTATAGTATGCACATCTATACATCATGCCCAACCAAAAATCCTACCAAATATAAATGCAATCCATTAAATAGTTTCAGAGGAGTTGCAGTGACAAGATGATACTTGCTGTTTAAGCTGAAAATACATTTACCAAAAAAACAATAAAAAATCAAAAATACTAAAATACTGCACAGTGAAAGAAGCGAACAACAACGACTGTAATATTCACTCAACTTGCATTTTGATTGTACTCTTGTTAATAATAAAACATCATATTTGCCATGTTATGTGATCGTGGATAAGTTACGTCAAGACGGGTATATCTCATCGAATTAGTAATTTTATTGGGTATCTGTAATAAAATATTCAAGTTCATAAAACTTCCTTCTATTTACCAACTGAGAGAAATATGATTGTGATTCAGAGTTCATTTAATAGTCTACAGTTCATTTTACGATAGTACTTGTTAAAAACGCTTTGAAATGTTATCTTAAGTTCGCTCAATTGTAGTTTCATTTTGAATGTGAAGTAATGTTTTCAATGATTTGCGAAATGTTGTAAGGTTCAAATAGTAAACAAACATGCATGGAATAAATAGGAACGATGCTGCAATATTAATAACCTCACGAAATCGTGGTATAAATCTACTGGAAGGATTTAAATATTCGTCTTTTTTGTAAATCCATACCAACGCCATACGGAAATCAATAAATACCCCTGGCAGTTGAAGCACACTGAATGTCATCGATAAGATCAAAACTGAACGTAAAAGAGCAATGTCGCGTTCATTGGTCGTGGAATTCTGTCTTCGCCACTTGATAAGTCTGTATACTTTTACTGCCAATAAAATATCTAGTACTAAAACCAATAAATAAATACACATATAAAATACTATACTCCACCAAATACTTGCTTGCAATCCACCATCGTTGGTTACACCCAGTACATCTAACCCAATTTCTAAATAGCACGCTTCTACGTGTTTATCTGGAGACATCGCGGACAAAAACTTTGTTTTAACAATACGAGTAGCGAAGGTATACAATAATAATAAACCAATAAAACCAATATTCACTATAACCAATGTTGGCAGCCAAACACGTTTACGCAGAAATTTTCTTGCAACCATTGGAAACGATACTATGAGAAACCGTTGAATCGACATGAGAAGGACACATGTAATTTGTAGGAACCTAAATTCCACAAGTATGATCTTAAAAAATATTCTGGTGGTGTAACAAGTGAAATAACTCATATATTCATATATGTCATCCAATACAAACAATTGTGTTACTGCAAAAATAGCGCAAGTTGATAGTAATATGTTCAAACAGCATATCACATACACAAATTTTTCTCCATCCGTTGATCGGTTCTCAGCTTTGTATCTTATAATTATAAACAAAATGGCTGTCACCATCGATAAAACAGCAAGTGGTGTAATCAGATACTGATAAGTTAAAACCACTGGTATTGTAAATTCTCTATCCGCTTTCCAGAGACGGATTTCATACATGGCACGATACATGGAAGTTAGGTTGGCAAACATTTGACGAAGTTGGTCCTCCATCCTGAATTCAAACTAGATCAAAGAATAATATATTAACTTCCGTGCTATAGTATCAATGTTTTGCTGTGCGTTGTTCAAGTTGCATAGTCCCTTTTATACAGAGCTCTTTATAAGATCAACCAATAGACAGTAAACAATGATGTGAATCCTTTTATCACCACAAACTTGTAGGAAACATATATTCAAAATTAAATCAAATTTTATTTTAATTAGATAAGAAATTGTTATTCGATTCGTGGGGCATAAATACAAATTATTCGAAGCAAAATTAATAATTTTTTTCCCTTGCTTTGTTTTTTATATACACGATCCCCCATCTCACTAGAATTTATCGCAACATTGTCTATTTTATTGGTATCATTTTTCGATTCTTTCTGTTACTTTAATGATAATGAAACAGTTCGTGTGTGTAAAAAACAAACTTACGTTGAATTCATATTTATTTCTAAAATATGAATCAAGCAATAAATTTCTGTTGATTAAATGGATGAGAGTGGAAGCCTTTTAAAACATGTTTCTAGGTGGCTCTTCTACTACCTATATAACCACTATTGTATATCACCACTGCGGTGTGAGTTCGTGCCCCACTTTGTACTTTACAAAAAAGGGTGCACTCGACTTACAATCGCAAGTGATAAGGTATGTCAGTTACCTGCCCAAGGTCGGTGGTTCTCTCCTTGCGCTCCGGCTTCCTCCGTCACTAAAACTGACGGTCACGAGATAGCTGAAATACTGCTGAAAGTGACGTTCAACCCCATTTGAATGAATCAATCAATCTAAGCGGCTCACTCACAAGCTATCCTACTAGTGTATAGTGTCTGTAAGTCTCGTCATGTGGTAATAAGAATTCAAGATATAACTGATATTCCAAACAGTTTCCCGCAAAAACATGACGTCATGGGATTATGTCATTGCACGTTTTGTTTGAAACATCATTTATTATCGTGCGAAACGAACAATTATATATATATATATATATATATATATATAATATTATATATATATATATATTGATTGATTGAATATTGTTTAACGTCTACTCAGCAATATTTCAGCTATATCAAGACGAGAACAAGTTTGTTGATAAATAATAACTTTGGGGTATGGAAATGGCCATGGGACAGGAAATTCTGACTGCCACTGGAAAAGAAGGGTGAAATCGTCAAGGGCGGGGAATTTAGCCTTATAGCCGATCACCTACGGACCACCCCAAAAAGAGCTTGCTACAAGGGTTCTTTAACGTGCAGGAAGCGTGGCATTTCTTCCAACACGTGGACCTGAGTTTACATCCCATCCGAAAGATGGGTTGTGTATTTATTAATCCCGCACAACCACGGAATATATATAAAGTCCAAGAGCCATTATTCTCAACAAAAATCATCTAACAGGGACCAAATTTTAACTTAATCACTAATTTATAAACATACAATCATATAAAATATGTAAAATTAACACGTTAACACATTGTACAGAAAAGGAAGGGACACTGTTGTTTTTGACATTATTACTGATAGCTTACATAAAGATGAATCCAAACATAAAATCCCATAGAAATCCGATTAAAGATAACGGTTTAACATATTTTCAAAAATTCAAATTTCGGCCCCTTTGACCCTTTGTTGTTCTGAAACGGTAAGATCTACAGAAAATCGATTGGATTAATGAAAGCTTACATCAGGAAGACTCTAAAGAAAAATATCCCATGAAAAATTGAATCTAAATAAAAATATCCCATCGAAATCCGATGAAAAATTTAATCTAAAGAAAAATATCCCATCGAAATCCAATGAAAAATAAAAAAAAAAGTAATCTGCATTATACGACCTCAAAAGTTTTGTTGTCGTATAATAAGTTAACTTGCGGACGGTATACCATAATACATCCGTCTTTCGAATGGTGTATAAAAATGAACGAGACTTACAGATCCTATTGTGCAGAAAATGACCTTGGTATCCAAAATAATTCAGAATCTTACATTAAATCCATGAATTAATATTCTACCCCTCACAGATACAATTCACAATCTTTTCAAATGCGAAGCACACGTGATCACACAAACCAACCATCTTGAGGTCTACATCAATTTCCTGATTGGTCATTCTTCGTGCCCATAAAAGAATCCTTGTAGCAAACTCTTTTTGAGTGGTCCATAGATAATTGGCTACAAGGCTTCATTACCCGCCTCTTTTGATTTCACTTTACTTTTCTAGTGGCAGCAAGAATTTCCCATCCGATGACCCTTTCATTACCATTAAGTTAAAATTAATTGACGAACTTGTTCTCCTCTCGATAGAGCTGAAATATTGCTGAGTAGACGTTAAAAATACCAGTCAATCAACATCAAAGTCGTCACAATTACTAACGAGTCAAAGCATTTCAAATTCACTACCAACTGAATCAACATCCAATCAATCTTTACAAGATGGCAGAGAAGACTGTGAAGACCGATAAAACTCTTGACTGACTCAACTGATCAAACAACTCTAACTGACAATCTCCAACCCGTCACACCTTCACAGGAGTAGCACTGAGGTTAGTTTCCATTTTCTCCCAAAAAAAGATTAGTAAATTATTAATGTAACATCCGATTTCAGTCCATCATTTCCTCTTTTTCGAAACATTTCTGGAAGTATCATTTTTTTCTTCAGCAATACGTACTTGCATTACAAAGATTTATTTGCATATATCAATATCCAGCAACAAGTTGTGTTACAGTCAAAAGAAATATAAATGACTTATTTGTTTTATGTCCAGTGAGCAATATTTCAACTACACCAGAATGAGATCAAGTTAATCAATTATAAACATTTCAAGTAAAAGAAACTAAAGGCTCAGAAACTAGCCTATATCGCTCACCTGACAAAATGCTTCTATGCCATGTATGATTAAATAAATTATTTTTCCAATCGGGTCTAATGTTAGCAATGTATGTAAGTTTAAATTTTTCCCTACCCATTTCTCTTTTAGTGCAGTATCATTTTTAAAATTATCTTCCTATTTTTTTTAAAGATGTTGATCAATTATCGCAAACAATATCATATATAACATGTGATGTGTATCTTTATATTTGAAGTAAAATATTCTCTTTTTTTCAGAATTACCGGAAAGGACAAAAGAAGGTAAAGTCGCAGTCAACACTTCAATTTCTGACAATTTTGGGGCTAGTTGTAAGGGTTTTCATTTGTAATGTTGTGATACTGCTTAATTATGAACTTGGGTATTTAACGATACTCCTTAGACAAATTTAAATACACATTCCAACTTGCCATGAAATTAAAGTGTAGATGCTCCCAACACAAATCAATCCAGTTTAAACAATATGTGGTTCCAATTTTTCCGTGCATAGCACCCCCACCCAAGTCTTGTGCATCTGTCAAAAGACAATATGTGTTTGCCATTTTCTGTCGAACAGTATCCTCCCATGCACCCTGTAGCAGAATATATTGGAATTAAGCTATAGTTATGTTTGGATGAAATATATTTTTACAGCTGGTCTTCCAGGATTAAATTTGTTACGGTTATGCTTGATTGCATGCATTTTTTTTACAAATGGCCATTCTGAGATGAAATAATGCCATATTTATGCTTAATTCCTTTTTCATAGATGGTCAACCAGGACACAAATACTAAATTTATTGGACTTGGAATTTTTTCTGATATGCCTAATGAATTTTTGTGATTAAAAATTAATGTAGAAAATTGTTATTTAGAGATTCCACTATAGACACAGTTTCTATCAAGATGCATTAACCCTGAACAGAGTGTCTTAAATAAACAAATAAAGGGATATGAAGTATATGTACAAGGGAAAAATCCCTACAAATTCATAGTAAGATAAAGCAAATGGAACAACGCTTTCATTGTTGTTCTTCATCTTGAAGTCACCATGGGGCCTTCAACAAAGAGCAAACACTCTTACCTCATAGCAAGTTCAACACGGCCGAATAGTATCAAACACATCTCCAAACATTGCATTAATATGATAAGAAATACAGAGAAGAAAAAGCAAAAATAGTGTTAATATTTCATTTTTACAAAATAAATATTTACTAGTATCTAAATTTTTTCTTCGAAGATATTTTTGGGGATTTCGGCTATACTCATAGATTATTTCTTGTCATTAAATCAAATAATCAGAAGACAGTTATTTAATTTTATTCAATGCAAAAGTTTAGATCCTATACATACCAACACTGTTCTATCTATAATCATGATAAAAAATATATCAAAATTCAGCCGTTAGAAATTGTAGAAAAATCCCCTAATCAATCTAAGAGAGAATTTGTAAGATCAAGAAGAGAATGCGAACTATCTTGGATTAAAAAACTACAGACAGCTTATCCACTAGGGTTAAATGAGAACATCATGGGTCAGGGAAACATTTCTCAGCGCGCTTCTATTGACATCATGGGTATTTCTTCTCCAAAATTTCGCCATCGCAGGTCACATGGTCGAAGAGTGAATTATAATATCAAAAGCAAACGTAAAAGCATCGTAAATATAAAAGATCTATATACTGTTTTCAAAAACAATGGGGGGCATGGTTTGTTCACTAAACTTTGTTCTATTCCTGTAACACAACTTTATAAAATCTCTTTGGAGTGTGATACTATGTCTGTTAATAGTCCGCTCTATGATCTAAAATTATTGATGCTTTCTGTTTTCATCGACTTTATCCGAGAATCGACAAACCCGATGAGCACATAATACAGTTTTTGAAAATAAAATACATTAATAAAGGAATTGACCTCATTGATATTGCAGGCATTCTTCGGGACCCAGATATTCAAAAGCTTGTACCCGTCTATTTTGACAACCAGGACATGCCTGTCATTACCTTCTCTTATAAAAAAAACCTACTAGAAACATTTTTTCAATTACTCTTCTATTACCTGTGATGCTGATTTTGAGACAAACTACCCTAGCAGCTGAGACTGTTCCACGTCGCCATATCGCTATGACCCTTGTGGACATATATTAACGAGGAATCTTAACATATAGTAGATAAAGAAGTTAGACAATTCTTTAGATAAGGGCCTAAATATCGCCCACCTTCAAAAATAAACTGGCAAGCTTGTTTTTATATAATTAATGACGCTGTAACCAGTTATTGTAAAAAATGATGCAAACGAGAAAGTGCACACAAGCATGCTCTAAATTTATTTCAAGATAAAATTATTACCAAGGTCACCAACAGAATAAATTTCTATAAAGATAATTATGTTGAGTCACCTCCTAAGCTGTCTATAAATAGAATTAAGTCTAAATTGAAGGATCTTGGTAAAAAATATGTGTTTGTACCTGTTTACAAGACTTCTAACAACGTTGCTAATGTCTGAAAGAAATATTACATCGATGTTCAACAATACGAACTGGACAAGTCAGACACTTTAAAACGTACCAATTGGGACGAAAACAAGCTAACCAAACAACATTATAAGGATACAGATATGCTTAAAGTTCAACCTAAAGATAACATCTTTCCTACCATGTACTGGGTTCCGAAGCTTCACAAAAATCCCTTTAAATATGAAAAAGAAAGGAAATAGGGTAAATGTCAAGGAGACAGCATCCCATATCCAGGTTAAAACGACCAAAAACAAAACATCTAGGGGTCACCATATGGTCTTCAACACAGTGAGAACCTCACACCATATAGTAAGCCCTAAATGGCCCCAAAAAGGTGAAAAAGTGAATAAATCAATGGAAACAAACCACATCCAATAACCCAAAAATAAAGAAACTAAAATTTTATAAGAAGACAAGGACAAGCCAATGACTAACATATTCCTGACTTGGGACAGGCGTAAAAATTGCGGTGGGGTTAAACTCGTTTTCTTGGATCCAAAACCCTCCCCCTATGTGTGGTGAATGGCTGAAAATAAATACACAAAAAGACTCACAGCAAAATTCAAACTAGAAAAAAGTCCAACTTATCAAGACGAGTACCCTTACAATGAAGTACATAAAACATGAAGACAATACACACAGGTACCGTCCGGACAAATGCTCGCAGTTACTGATAGCTAGCTAAGGACATAATTCCCGTTGACTATGATATCAAGCCTTCTTACATATGAAATGTCAATTGAAATACTTCTAAATAGAATTGGTATAACAACATCATCAATTATGAAAGAAGAACATGATATTGTGCAATGCCAAATACTGCCAATAGGAAAAATTGTTAAAATTTAGTTATGGTGTAAAGCATTTAGGAGATGATCAATATTTTTGCCAACAAAAACCAGAAGTAAAGATTTAACAACAATGCTGTATTTATATCCTTTATGAATAAGCTTGTTCAACGGATTAATAAGTTTGGAAGGACAATTTTTGAATTTATGCGCTTTGTAAATGATATTTCCATAGAAGTTTGGATGTGAAATGCCCTGATGTATAAGAGCCCTGCATGTAGAACCAAATTTTCTTAATAAGTCAATGTATCTATAATAAAATTTAGAGAATGTTTTTATCAATTTATGATATCTAAACCCTTGATGCAGAAGTTTTTCAGTGAGACAAAGATTTCGGTCGTTGAAATCAGAAACATTACTACAAACTCGTGGATATCGAACAAGTTGTGAAATGTAGACCCCGTAAGAAGGGGCTAACGGAACATCGCCGTCGAGATGGGGGAAATTGACCATAGGAAATTAGAAATCATCCCTTTTATCATAAACCTTAGTGTTCAACTTTCCTTGATTTATTGATATATCAAGATCAAAAAAGGAGTATAATTACTGCTGCTATTGGATTTAATTAAAGTAAGTTCTGCAGGATAAAGGATGAGTGGCAGTAAGACCCATTTTTGGCCCAAGATTTACCATGAAACTAAAACTATACAAACAGACGTCTTATGCTCCTGAAACATTGAACAAATATAGGGCTTTATGAAAATGATAAAGCTTTTTTCCAATTCAGTTTGATTCTCATGATAATCAGTTAACTCAAAAGCTATATTTTTGGAAATAGTCAGAATTTCATAGATATTTGCTGTGTTTTGCACATTTTTGTGCTTTGAAAAATATGGGCACATCTGAATAACAACTTCATATTTAGTCAAAATGTGTAAAATGGTGAAATACATCATTTCTGAAAGTTTGAAGTTGTTGATTGCATGTGCCCCATGTTCACTTAAAGAAAATTTGCTTTGAGAACATTCAAAATTGCAGATTTTCTGATTTTCTTTCAAAAAGACGGCTCCTTGTGATGTCACAATAACGTCAAAATGAAAGGAATTCGTATTATTATATGTTTTCTTTGTAGCCAGATGTAATAGTTAATATTTCGCATAAATATCACACTATTGTAAACAACTTGATTTTTTTGGGCCAAATATGGGTCTTATTGCCACTCATCCTTTCATCTGTAAATTTAGAAAATTCAGGATAATTTAAAGCCAAAATATCGTCCAAATATCTATATGTATTGTTAAAGTTATCCACTAAAAAATGCTGTTTAGAAGGGTCTTTTTGAATTTTTGCCATGAATTGTGACTCGTAGCAATAAAGAAATTAATCTGCTATGAGAGATGCACAGTTGGTACCCATAGGAATACCTATTTTTTGCTGATCGACTGTATCACCGAAACGAACAAAAATATTATCAAGAAGAAAATTTAATGCTTTTATCATATCCTGACAAGTCTAGTTGGTATATTTGTCATGTTTGTCGTCACTGAAGAACGATTTAAATGTATTGCAACAAATGTACGTACATCCTGATTTTTTGAAGGACCATTTGATCAAATACGAAAATTTCTCTTTGATGAGTGTATGCGGTAATGTAGTATAAAGGTTAGATTGATTGATTGATTGAATATTGTTTAACGTCTACTCAGCAATATTTCAGCTATATCAAGACGAGAACAAGTTTGTTGATAAATAATCACTTTGGGGTATGGAAATGGCCATGGGACGGGAAATTCTGACTGCCACTGGAAAAGTAGGGTGAAATCGTCAAGGGCGGGGAATTTAGCCTTGTAGCCGATCACCTACGGACCACCCCAAAAAGAGCTTGCTACAAGGGTTCTTTAACGTGCAGGAAGCGTGGCATTTCTTCCAACACGTGGACCTGAGTTTACATCCCATCCGAAAGATGGGTTGTGTATTTATTAATCCCGCACAACCACGGAATGGGTCCTATTTCTATATCCCGGGACCCTCGGGGTCAGCCTCCGTTTAGGAGGGGTCACACCCCGCAAGCCGGAGATACTGGGTCCTATTTCTATATCCCGGGGTTCCCTCGGGGTCCTCTGTTAGGATGGCTCATACTCCAAGCTCAGAGGATGCTGCGGGCCTATTCTTCAGCCGGGACCGCGCACGGCGTTATAAAGGTTAGAAAAATCATAGCTATCGACGGTGGTGTATGCTTCATTAACAGATTGAAGTGTTTCCGAAACTTCCAGCGAATTTTTAACACTCCAAAAGTAGTTAATTCCATTGTATTCATAACATTTGTTGCTAAAGTTGATGACGAGATTTTTTATGGTAGTAAGTGCACTGGTCAATAAAACAGAAATATGTGTAGTTGAACATTTACTTGATGCCGAAATAAAACGAAATTTGAAAAGATTTTTGTGTAGTTTTTGCAGAAATAAAACATCGTTTTATTTCTGCATCTAGTAAGTGATCTACTACTAATTTATCCATCCATTTAACTAGTTCACTTACTTGTATAAAGGAGTTGATTATTAAATACTGTGAAAAAACATACCAAAAACTCTGGTGTAAATTACTTTTGGAGTGTAAAAAATTCTATTGAAGTTTTAGATAAACTACAATCAATTCAAAGACCAGTTTCATCTATTGACAGTTATGACTTTTCTACACTTTATACTACCCTTCCACATGATTTGATTAAATCTAAATTAGGGCAACTTATTAAATGGTCTTGTAAATTTTCTGGTATGCAGTTCATTTAGTCTAACAAAAAGCAAGGATTCTTTTTTAATATTACCTACAATAATCATTCTTCCTGGACATGTCGTCGCATGAGAATTTAAGTGATTTATCTCCATTTTTGAAAAATTTCAGCTGAGTTGGCAAACTAACTTTAAAGTACATGTTCTATCTCCATAAAAAATCTCATGGTCCCATGTGCTGTCATTTAAGAGCTATAAACAATAATTAAATGATCTATCTCCAAACTGGATTTGAATTCAGTATTAAACTGTACTTCGAATCCAGAGAAAGGAAGGCGTCGATAATGTATCATGACCAATCGTCACTTCAATCTTGTTCGACACTAGAGTCAGAAACACGACATGGAAGATACTTCGCCAACCGAATCGGAGACAGAGTCCAACGTATCAGAAGAAAGAATAACTCTGACGAATCTGCATATAGCAACGAGGAAAGTAACGATTCTTATACGTCAGAAGAGTCCATGGACGAAAGCACTGACAGTGACCTAGAGTCTCCATGGAAGCTGATCATGAATCAAGCACTTGTCAAACTCGAGCCAGAATACACCAAGAAAGTAGAAGAGTTGATGGAAGGACACGACTCGGAAAACGCTCGTTTAGCCGCATATGAAGACACGAATAAACTTTTCAGAGATCATCTGCGAGAATACCTGGTTCTGGATGCAGGATTTCAACTAAGATCCAATTCACAAAAAGATAAGAGACAAGGCCAAACGGTTAAGAGATGAGGAAGACTACGACACCAGGGAATCTTGCCAATATGCATTGAAGAAAAGAAAATATCTGTTAGATGACGTATTGGACAGATTCGACCCACCAATCGAGGACAGCAACGACTCGATGTAAAGTGAAAAAGAATAAAATGGGGGATGCGGTAAAGCGGCCTATCCGTAGGGTAGCCAGTCACAAGCCTGGCGAAATGCAGATTGCTCCTTTGAAATATATATTAGAATTCACAAAATGACCCTCTGTCAAACTTTTGGGCCCCTCAAAGCACCCATACTATTAGAGATGGCGCTTCACAAATACCACCATTCGATTAAGAATGACAAGTTGCCCCGAATACATATATCACAGGGGTATATGATTGGACTTAGGAAAAATGGTATTTTGGGCCATTCCCGAAATTTTGGACCCCTCATAACACCCTAAATATTAGATATATAGCTTAATTTATGTCACCATTCGAATTAGTTAGTGAAAGTAACCCCGAAAACATATATGATATGTCTATATTACTTAACTAAGAAAAAAATGGATTTTGGGCCATTCCCGAATTTTCGGGTACCCCTATCTCCGAAACGGTACAAGATAAATCCTTGAAACCTTCACCAATCGCTGTATATTTACATCGCATCTACCCCTCTGAACTTGAAATAAAGAGACAACCGAAGCATCCAATTCGCCGTCATACAGTAACCTTTTGTTATACATTGACGAACATGTACGTCTGAAATCTAGATTATACGACAAACGTGATGATTTTGACATCCCAATTGTGAACTTCCCCTTTCTCTGCAGCAATATACCTACCTCCCAAGCATATGGAGTGTATATTTCACAATCAATTCGTTACTGTAGCGCGTGCAGTTCATACAGCGACTTTGTGGAAAGAGCAAAAGCACCGTCACAAAAACTGCCGAGTCAGGGATTTGTTCAGCCGATGTTACTTTCGTCCCTTCTAAAAGTCTATGGCCGTCATCACATCATATATAGATATGAAATTTCAGTGTAACAAATGAAAACTGACATTATCAGCTAGATTCACGTCTACCCGGATATGACATTACCGGTTTTGACTTATCCTGGATTGACCCACTGACAGTGTGACGGGTGCTGAATAAAGAGCAGGGCATACTTACTCTTCCGGAGGACCTGTTGTCACTGTTTTTTGAGAATTCACACTTTTAGTTCTTTAGTTTTTTGTGTTGTATGTGTAGTGGTCGTGTGTTTTTATTGGCATGTAGTGTCTTTGATCTTCCGTCTTCTGGTGTTCTTGCTTTTGCCTGGTCTCTTGACTTTGATATATGTAATCTTGTGCTTTGTTCCTTCAGTTTTAAAGTCTCCATATTTCACTAACATGACTAGAAATAAACATTAACAATATTCATTTATACAAATAGAAACAATTCAAATCTTGCCATTTTTCCTTGTGCAAAGGCTGCATTTGCGTTCCGAGTTCTTTGTTTTTACTATCCAGACATTCCATGACATCTGTCGAGTTTCGGTTTTTTTTTCTTCTTTCCTCTTACTTTGAGTATTTTTTTTTCATTCTTCTTCTCTTTGAAATCTTACATTGCTTTGACTTTCTCCTTTATTTGAATATGTTTCTTCATTTTCATTAGTATCAAGAAGGTCTGCTGCTTGCTTTTCTGCCGTACAATTTATCAAAATTTTGAGTCGGATATATTCTTTCTGGTCCTGATGCTTTTGATTGAATGATTAGTTAGTTAGAGTTTAACGTCCAATAAGCAATATTTCAGCTATATCAGGACGAGATCAAGTTAATCATTTCAAAACATTTTAGTAAAAGAACAAAGAAATAAAGGAGGAAGGGACAACCGGGGCAACAACTTTCGATTGCCACTGGAAAAGGGGAGGAATGGGTAGGGGCAGGAAATTTAGCCTTCTATACGACGCGATGCGTCTGCTCTCTTAAGAGAAATAAAGAAGGGGTCTTAATACTTCATTGAGCGTGACGTATCTCCTCACAGTTTTGCTACAATGGTTCGCGGTCAGGCTTTCCGTATTATGACCTGATTACCCTGCAAAACAAGGCATTCCCCTATTCACCACCTGGGGACGCTCCCGGCAGCTCTGTAGCAAAATCCCCTGAACACCGATTCAGGTGCCGGGTGATTCTTTTGCGCTTGCTGAGTCGATCACTATCTGCCATCGCTTTTTAAGGCTAAAGTACTTCATAACCTGTATTGCTGAAATCTTACATTTCAAAGTGGAATTTCTTTCTCTGGCAATATCTTTCTCAGAATTGTATGATTCCTTATTTTGCAAAATTCATCATAGATTTCATTTCTCATATGGACAAGCATGTCTTCCTGCTTGTCCGTCCACACATGAAATGCACCACTACTAGGCATATTGACATCTGGTGGTGATGATTTATTTTTAATGTTACATGAAGGTTATGTGTCATCAAAACCTGAAGATATTGATGTCAAATTGTCACTGCTACATGAAGGTTGAACATCATCATCCCTTGAAGATGTTGTTTTGGTATTCCCAGAGGCTTGTGACAACAGTCCATTCACTTGCAGCTCTTTCAAGTATGGATCTGACAAACGTACTATACCAAGTTATTTTGGTATGGATTATGCACACAGTTTTCTCTGTGGCAAAATGAATAATTATTCATATAATTATTACATTCAACATTAAAGTGAGTAGAATGTGGTAGAGTGTTATTTTCGCACAATTGTACAATAACTTAATCTGGTTTATTTATATGCAGTGTACAAGACCCAATTTTGTTTTTATTCTGCATACAGCTTTCATTGTGACCTCATGATGGAGAACAACAATAAAGTTGTTTCATTGTCAAATTTACTTTCTATGTATTCTTTTATACACAGGAAATTTCGGATTATGACAGCGATAAATTATAATAAGTACAGAGCTGGGTGGTCAACCCATATCCAGAGACTATAACCCTATAAACGCCTGAATTACTGCATACCAAATGGGGGTTATAGCGCCACCCCAATATATACAATTTTGAAGTGGTCATACCGTTACATAAGCTGCCGTATGTCCCTCATTTGTCATGCACTTTTGTTAATATCATACTGGTACTTTTCCTCATATTGCCTACATGGACAAATGATTATCCGGGCACCAAAACTAGTCACTTTTCGCACTATTCAATAACTTTAGTCTCCCCATTAAAACCCACTGAATAGTGATGATGAATACCACTGACATTCATTAATTGTATTTAATTGTAATGCAATGTGTATGCAAACAAGATTTTTGAATGGACAGTGTCAGACGTCAATTCCATTATTGACGTTTGGAGTCAATTTCAACAAAGCTGTGCGTATAAATAAGCAAAACATGTTTCCAGTGTTTTGAAATTATAAAATTTTCTAAAGGAACAAGAGCTAGCGCCAAATGGCAGCCAGTTATACACCGCTCATTGAACCCTGAATCAATATGGTAAGTGCAAAATTAAGTGTGTGTGGACACAATACAAGTCTGGACACAATACAAGCATTTACACAGTTGCATGTGTGGTTGCTGAAAAAAGAGTGACGAAAAAGTTAAACTTTGAAAATGAAAGTTAAAAAAAAAGTCATAAAGTCTGTAAAGAGAAAGAAGTACAGCAATACGGCTGAAAGAAGGAGATGCAGTATAGTACCATTCAAAGAAGCACCATACCAAATCTGAAATGTCGGGTGCAGTCCCTTGGAAAAATGCGACGAAAAGTCACAATTTGAAAAATGACAGTGAAAAGGCACAAAGTTGGTAAACAGGAAGTGGTGATTTGATATGGGCGAAAAGGGATGCACAGTCAAGAACCCCATACTGATGCACCCTGCCAAATTCCTTATGAAAATTAACTAGTGCTGCACCACCAGATTTTTAATAATTTTATACCTTTCCAACTATGAGGGGCCCAACTGGACTAAAATTGCAAACATACCGATTACCTAAAATTTTTAATTTTCTTCTGATTTCAATGGGATTTTTTTCCTTTAGATTCCTGTCATTGTAAGCTTTCTGTATGTGAACAGATTTGGTGAAGCTCTTTCCGTTTCTGAGCTGTAAGGGGTCAAAGGGCCCCGAATTCCAATTTTAAGAAACATGTGAAAATCTTTAATTTTAGATCAGATTTTAATGGGATTTTTTTTCTTTGAATTCCTCTCAATGCAAGCCTTCAATAGGATGCCAACAGATTTGACGTAGTTCTTACCGTTTCCGGGCTATGAGGGGTCAAATGGACCAAAATTGCAATTATTAGAAATATGTGGAATCTTTATTTTTTTAAACAGATTTTCATGGGATTTTTTCCCTTGCATTCCTCTCATTGTAAGCTATAAGTAATATTCAATGGAATTGGCGTAGTTCATATCATTTTAGAGCTATAAGGGGTCACAGGAGCCAAAATTGCAATTACAAGAAAAAGTGAAATCTTTATTTTTCGTCAGATTTTAATGGGATTTTTTTCTTTGGATTACTGTAAAAGTAGTAATTTTTGCGTTGTACTAACTTTACGCTACTTTCGCGGTTGATAAAAGACCACGAAAATTAATACCTGCAAATATCTCAGAAACAGTAAGAAGGTACTTATATTTTCCTAAAACCGCGAAAATTGATACCCGCGAACATGAAAGAATTCAAGAAACCGCGAAAATAAGGAACCCCGAAAAATTAACACGTTTACAGTATTCTCATTGCAAGCTTTATTTTCACTATTTAGGGTCCAGCTAATTACTGTATCAAGCTTTTTTGTGTATCTATTTACTGTGTCAAGCTTTTAACTGTGTCCAAATTTGCTCTTATTTACACTTTTTCAAATATATTGATTGATTGATTAGTTAGAGTTTAACGTCCAATGAGCAATATTTCAGCTATATCAGGACGAGAACAAGTTAATCAATTCAAAAACTTGAAAGTATCAGAAGAAAGAAACAAAGGTGGAAGGGACAACCTGGGCAACGACTTTTGACTGCCACTGGAAAATTGGAGAAATGGGTAGGGGCAGGAAATTTAGCCTTCCATACGACACCCAGTGCGTCTGCTCTCTTTAGAGAAATATAGAAGGGGTCTTTATACTGCATGGAGCGTGGCGTTTCTCCACACAGTTTGGCTACAATGGTTCGCGGTCAGGCTTTCCTTATTATGACCTGACTACCCCGCATAGACAGGGCATTCCCCTATCCACCACCTGGGGACGCGCCCGGCAGCTCTGTAGCCGAAGCCCCTGAAAACCGATTCAGGTGCCGGGTTTTCAAATATAATGATCTTGAGATAATGTGCACTCAGATTAGAGTAATTACCAAAAATTAAAACATGTTAAAGTGCCCCAGTCTGTGTTTTCACAAGGTTCACAAACTACTGTTTTTATTTCTTTAGTATGATAGAATACGGGACTTTTGAAAAGTGTTTTCTCCGGTAACAGATCTATTTCTATACGTACAAAATCAATACATTGAAAGGGAATCCCTAATAAATGAATAGTGAATAGTGTCAAGCTAAGGGTGATTTAAATATAATCGATTTGTAGCGCTTCAAGTTATTATTATTTTTTTCGTCAATCAAAATTTTTCAAAAAATAGCTTGCTTTTATGTGGTATATATTTATTTCAATAGGGTTAGAATCCCAGTTCTCCTTTCTGGTATCCGAGGCGATCGTTTTCGCCTTCAATTACACGAGAGTTCCTATCTCGAAAGTCCCGTATTGCAGAAGATTTATGTATTTTGCACACTCTACATGGAAACAACTTGAACAAACTGAGCACCTCAAGTTTATCATGAAAAAAGTTACATATATAATGGAATGGAGGAGAAATGAAATATTTGTAAATGAAAACATATCAAATATGAAACACAACACATAAAAAAGAGAATCACGAGAAAACAACTATGATCTTTTATTTTGACGCAACAAAATATCTAATAACTTAATAATTAAAGTAAGGTTTATAACAGAATGTAATAACCTTAAAAAATATTTCCCTCCTAAACACGGGCCAGCTTGTGTTATTACTTAATTTACTGATATGGCTATGAAATTATGAAATGTAGTGGTGCGTTCTCTTATATCACCATCGAATTCATGAACACGTGATCCATAGTTGCCAACCATTCCGGATTGCCCGGAATGTTTCCGATAAATAAAGGCCGTTTCTGCATTCCGGATTTTAGCCTATCCATTCCGGATTGAGCCTTCAATTTAAAAATAATAAATTGATTAGCTATAAGAAAATGTTACAGGCACACATCGAAAATGATGTTTCATTTGATTAAAGTAATTAAGCTTTATATAAATCCTGTATCTATCAGATGTATGAAGTTTATATCCCTAGAGAACCTCTACACAACTATGGGTCTTGCTAGCGCTTTACACAACGCCGCCGTGCGCGGTCCCGGCTTATGAATAGGCCCGCAGCATCCTCTGAGCTTGGAGTATGAGTCTTCCTAACAGAGGACCCCGAGGGAACCCCGGGATATAGAAATAGCACCTAGTATCTCCGGCTTGCGGGGTGTGACCCCTCCTAAACGGAGGCTGACCCCGAGCATCCCGGGATATAGAAATAGGACATTCCGTGGTTGTGCGGGATTAATAAATACACAACCCATCTTTCGGATGGGATGTAAACTCAGGTCCACGTGTTGGAAGAAATGCCACGCTTCCTGCACGTGAAAGAACCCTTGTAGTAAGCTCTTTTTGGGGTGTTCCGTAGGTGATCGGCTACAAGGCTAAATTCCCCGCCCTTGACGATTTCACCCTACTTTTCCAGTGGCAGTCAGAATTTCTCGTCCCATGGCCCTTTCCATACCCCAAAGTGATTATATATTAACAAACTTGTTCTCGTCTTGATATAGCTGAAATATTGCTGAGTAGACGTTAAACAATATTCAATCAATCAATCTTTACTCAACGGGCTACCGATGTGCGTCGGATGCCTTTATTTTTACACAGTGTGCAAACTGGTTGCAAATAATGACGGGCACACGCCTTTTTTTGGCGGGCTCTAATAAGAATATAGGGTTGCGTAGGCAGTTTTCAAATTTCCGCCTTGCTCATATTTTATATCGTACTGGCAACGCATTTGGTAGAGATTGTCCGATATTTTTGGATTCATTAAAATGTATGTTTATTTCAAGACATAGCCTTAAAAATTTATTAGAAAACATTATTCAGAGCTTACTTATGTTTATTGTGTTGACCATCTCACAAAGCATCAGTTTTCAGGGCCCTATACAGAACAGCGAGGCACGTCTCCATGTGTTGGATAGGAAAATGCCCTGCGCGTGATGGATAGCCATGTTATAAGAGAATTCTGACCGTGAATAATTGCAGCCAGAATAAGTAGAAACCAACAAGCCGCATGTAGTATAAGGACAGGCCCTTCTGTTTTTCTTGCACAATTACAGCCTGTTGGAATCGTAAAAACGGCTAAATTTCCTGCCCCTACCCATTTCTCCTTTTTTGCAGTGACAATCACAATTTGTACCAGTTAGTCTTTCCACCTTTATATCTTTCATCGTTTACATATATTTTTCTCAGAAATAATTTGTTTTTGTTCTCATATACCTGAATCGGTTTACACGGGTTCAGCATACATCGCTGCGGAACGCGTCCCAAATTGTAGTCAGGTCAAAATATGGAAAGAATTACCTCGAACCATTGAAGCCAAACTGTGTGGAGACACGCCAGTCTCCATGCAGTGTAAAGAACGCTCCATGCAGTGAAAAGACTCCTTCTATTTTTTTTTTCTCTAAGAAGAGCAGTCACTTGGTCTCGTATAGAAGGCTAAATTTCCTGCCCCTACCAATTTCTCCCCTCTCATCGTGTCAATCAAAACTCGTTGCCCCAGTTTTCATCCACCTTTATTTCTTTTTTCTGAACTTGTTATTTTCTTTTGAATTGTTGTACTTGTTCTATATATATACCTGAAGTTTTGCTCACCGTGTAAACTCAAGTCAAAGAATGAATTATATACCTGACATGTCAGTATTGCCCAAATGACGTACAATGATAACGAACATGTAGTAGCAGATTTCAATCCACGAAGATAAATGCACTTCTGGTACTTGAATCGCTTTTCAGGGATACGGCTTCAGAGCCACCGGGCCCATAGCCAGGCCGTGCTTGTCTATGCGTGACAGTCGGATCACAATTCGGAAAAACTGAATCGTTGTAGCCAAACTGTGTGGAGAAACGCCACGTCCTCTGCAGTATTTAAACACCTTCAATATTTCTATAACAGGAGCAGACTCGCTTGTGATTGTAAAGATGGCATAATTTCCTGCCCCTTCCAATTTCTATTATATTTCAGTGGCTATCAATACTCGTTGCCCCGATTGTGCCTTCCATTTTTATATCTTTCTTGTAATGCATAATATTTTGAAACGAATAGTTTGCTGTCGTCATGACAAATTCAAGATGAAATACTGCTTAAAGAATGTAAAATTCTAATTAATGAATTCTGAGAAACGCCACGTCCTAGGCAGTACAAAAGCCCTTTTTATATCTCACTTCGGTTTGGAAATAGTGCTTAATTTCCTGCCCCTACCCATTTTCCAGCGGTATTCAAAAATCGTTGTCTCGGTTGTCCCTTGCACCTTGATTTCTTTTCTCATTTCCAACATAATGTTTTGAAACGATCACCTTGATCTCGTCCTGATATGGCTGAAATATAGATCAGGAGATGAAAAATTCTGACCAATCAACCAATAATAATGCTGAAAAGGATGACATCTGTTTTCTTTTTCAGCAATTAACCAAATCCGCATCAACACACATGTGTAGGGTACAAAAATGAACGTTAGCAGCGTCTGTGGCAAAACTAGTCTTTCAAGGTAGAAACTATGCTTTTATTCGTCTGGGACTACGCTTTCGCACTAAAAGTGGTATATATACTTTTATCATCACTAATATCATTATAATTGTAATTATAACGTATTCCTTACTAAGCAAGGATTATTTAATTAATTCTCCTGCATTGTAAAAGAATTCCTGTAGTAATTTTTCGAAGTGTTACCGATATTCTTGAGTGTTACGTCCTTTAAGCAATATTTCAGATGTAACGGGACGATAACAAGTTCATCCATTCAAAACAGTTGTAAGTAAAAGAAGGCAGAAAGAAGAATAAGTGGAACAACCAGGGCAACAAGATTTGATTGCCAACGGAAGATGGGAGAAATGGGAAGGGGCAGGAAATTTCGCTTTTTCTGCAGAAGGCTGTTCTACTAAGAAAAATATAAAGGGGTTCTTAAAATATTGCATGGAGCATGGCATTTCTCCCCCAGTTCATCTACAATGGTTGGCTGTCAGGCTTTCCGTATTATTATCTGCACAAGAGCATTCCCCTATCCAAGACCTGTGAACGCGCTTATCAACACTATAGACGGAAACCCTAAATACCGATTCAGTTGCTTGGGTGATAAGTAAAGACGACATTGAAGACATTATAGTCATCATATCTGGAAAATGAATTACTACATCAGCAAGTTGTGCCAGTTTCAAGTGAAAATGGCATTAATCAGAATCACTATGTATTGGAAAAAGATAGAGATGATACAAAAGGAGAGGTGGAAGCACTTGGATATATTGCTGGCTATCAATCACCAGTGGATTTGTAATGATGAAATTGCACACTTTGGCAGATCCCTATGGCAAATAATTATTTTAGTATATATTCCTCAACAAATTACATCTTTTAGTTTAATCAAGTATAAATATTACTAATAACTAAACATACTAGTATTTTATTAAATAAAAAAAAAATACTTCGTAAAAGAATTACCAGTAGAAATTTTTTTTTTCAATGAAAGAATTACCAGTAGATGTCATTTAACTTGGTATAAGAATAAACATTACAAATTATTGAACATTGTCAATTTGTTTACTTACTTATAGATTAAACTCTTGTATTATAAATTACTTGCAATTACATGTACTGGCAATTACTTGCAATTATTCAATTTTTCACAAACATTCTTTACTTTTTATTATACCTAGGAGTAAAACAATTGTCGGCTGGGTTGCACGGAGTGCAAATCCGGGTTATAGTGTGGTGAATGTCGGGCGGGCAGGCGGCGGGCGGGGAAATTGGATACTGATTTTGTTAAATCAACTCCTCCTACAGATTTCTATCTACATTTTTGAAACTTCACATAATGTTTCTATATATATTGTAGATGTGCACCTCCCATTTTGGAATTATTTTGAATTTTTTTTCCTGTTTTTACGGACTGTGGAACTTAAGTCATTTTTTATCGACATTTTGAACAAAGGGTACCTATTTTGTGAAATCAAATCCTAATACAGTTTTCAACCTACATTTTTGAAACTTCACAAAATGTTTCTATATATATTGTACATGTGCACCTCTCTTTTTTGAATAATTTTGATTTTTTTGCCCCCGATTTTTAAGGACTTTGGAACTTAGTCATTTATATCGACATTTTCAACTACGGGTACCTAGTTGGTGAAATCAACTCCTCCTACAATTATCATCTTTCACTTTTGAAACTTCACAAGATGTTTCTATATATATTGTAGAAATGCAACTCCCTTTTTGGAATTATTTTTTGAAATTTTTTCCCCATTTTTCCAGACCTTTTAACTTAAGATATTTTTATCATTATTTTCAATATATTCTATACACAGATCCATTAGGGAACCTATAAAACAACACTTTATGGCTAGAAGCACCAACACGAACCCGGCAATTTGATTCTTTGACCCATTTTTTATTTAAGTAAAAGCATGTTATATTTTAAGTGAACAGAAATTAAATAAAAAATGGTTGAAAAATTTATCATGGCAGCAGATTTCTACATCAAAATGTAAATCAGTTCTCCGAAGTGTTGTTAACGAAGTCAGAGAACCGAACATATATACAAGATATATAAGCCCAAGTTTGTTTGAAAGAAATCTCAACGTTTCGGAAATAAATAACATTTCTGGAATTAACAGTGGACTTTCAATGGAAATTCCGTAGATCATTCAGAAAACAGTCAGGCAAAGTGCAATATTTTCTTTGGAACAACTAGAATCAAACTAGTATAAAATAAAGGATATAAATTGGAAAACGTAAATGCTTGAACCAATACCGAAATTAATTAGTTGGTTAATTAGTGCATTATCCTATAATGTGGTTTTATACCTTTATCACCATCATCATTAGTATTATCATTATGGTAATAAAAATTCATTCCATGGGAAAGAACTATATAAATTAAATTCCTGCATTACAAAATTGTGCCAGTAGTAGACTTTTTTATTTTTTTGAAGTGTAACGACATTAGAACACTAAAAATTCATTCTTCCAAAGAAAGGACTAGCAAATGGTACAATTTTGTCTTGTATGAAATAACGGATACTAGTATATTGTTGATGCATTAATATTATTATTCGTTTTATTGTAATTATTTTAAATACCTTACGTAGTTAGCTGGGAGGTATTTTGATTAATTTTCCTGCATGGAAAACATAAAACATTTAGACTAAAACATTATTCATGAATAAGTTGTAAATGTGGCCGTATCCAAAAGATACATTAACATTAACTTGGTATTTTGTTATTCACTTACAAAGTGACCACAGTAGCAGATTTCTACTTCAAAAAGCAAGCATTTCTTTTCAAACAGTTGGTAACTAAGACGACCTACACTGTTTAAGGATATAATTGAAGCCATTCAAGATTCATAAAATATCTATAATTAGCGAATGTCCTCTCATTATTATCATTATAATTATTATATCAATTGTGTCATCTAGTAAGCTGAGGAGATATTAAGTAAATTTACGTTCCTGCTTTACTTATAAAATGATGACAATAGTAGACTTTAATGTATATACTTTAAGTGTAAATGATATTAGAGTGCCTAACACATATTCATTCAAAATCAGATGATACTGTGAGTCTTTTTGTGTATTTATTTTCAGCCATTCATCACACAGGGGGGGGGGNAAAACGAGTTTCACCCCACCGCAATTTTTGCGCCTGTCCCAAGTCAGGAATATGTTGGTCATTGGCTTGTCCTGGTCTTCTTATAAAATTTTTGTTTCTTAATATTTGGTTTATTGGATGTGGTTTCTTTCCATTAATTTATTCACTTTTTACCCTGGGGGGGAGGGGGGGGGCATTTAGGGCTTGCTATATGGTGTGAGGTTCCTCACTGTTTTGAAGACCGTACGGTGACCCAGGTTCCTCACTGTGTTGAAGACCGTACGGTTAGCCCTAGATGCTTTGTTTTGGTCGTTTAAACCTGGATATGGGATGTTGTCTCCTCGACATTTACCCCATTTCCCTTCTTTTTCACAATATTATTTTCCTTAAAAAATTGCCCATTGTATCAGATTTCTACTTCAAAATGGATACCAGTTTCTTTGAAGTGTTGTAAATGAAGTCCGAGAGCAGAATATATATATACCGCCCCTTTTTGTTTGAGAGAAATCTCACAGAGATTTGCGTTTTGGAAATAATAAACATTTCTGGAATTAACGGCGGACTTTCACTTAAAAATCAGGAGATCATTCAAAGAACAGACTGGCAAAATGCATTATTATCTTTGGAACAAACAGATACAAGTTTGAAGACGTAAATGCTTGAAGAATTATCGGTATTTAAATAGTATGTGTATTGCCCTATACTGTAGTGTTTTTAACCTTTAACATCATCATCATTATTTCATTATTGTTATAAATGTAATTATTACTTACTCCTTACCAAGAAAGATGTATGATTGAATATTGTTTAACGTCTACTGAACAATATTTCAGCTATATCCAAACGAGAACAAGTTTGTAAATAAATAATCACTTTGGGGTATTGGAAGGGTCATGGGACGGAAAATTCTGACTGCCACTGGAAAAGTAGGGTGAAATCGAAAGGGGCGGGCAATTTAGCCTTGTAGCCTATCAACTACGGACCACTCAAAAAAAGAGCTTGCTACAAGGGTTCTTTAACGTCCAGGAAGCGAGGCATTTCTCCCAACACGTGGACCTGAGTTTACATCCCATCCGAAAGATGGGTTGTATATTTATTTAACGGCACAACCACGGAATGGGTCCTATATCTATATCCCGGGGTTCCCTCGGAGTCAGCCCCGTTTAGGAGGGATCATATCCCGCAAACCGGAGACACTAGGTCCTATTTCTATACCCCGGGGATCCCTCGGGGGGAAGATATATAAGAATTATATATTTAAGGTCCTGCATTTTAATTATTCACGAAAAAGGGGGTAACAGTGAACACCTACAATGGCCAGGAACTACAACCACATGTCACAATTTAAAAGCAAACTGCACCAGAAAATCAATAATGAAAACAAGAGACAAACATAAATAACGATAGGAACTCGGGGATATCCGGACTTGGCACTAGCAAAAATCCCTGTAATTTTTTTTTTTTTTTGTTTAATTTTTCGAAATTTGAAATTTAAAGAGAGATCCCTTAACTAATTGTCACAGGGATTAAAAAAATTACTTGTTACAACAGTTCCCTGAACTGACAGAACATAAAATTGTTCATAATAAACTATATATTAACAATCCTTCGTTAAGTCCAATATCTCCCTTCAGGTGGTTTTTTTATTAGCAGTGTGTGGCAATAGAGATTTTCTGGTGTTTTTTATAGCGAAGTGTGATGGCACAAATGTTGCTTTTTGCTATGAATAAATTAATGACGCACATAGTAGTAATTGGTAAAAATCCTATGCCCACTACAAACTATGGTAAAATTGACCACTTCACGGGGGTTTCCCAGCTAGGTAAGGCTGAGGCATGAAGCATCCCAAATGGATGACCTGAGGTAATGGTAAGAGCAGTGATGTTCCGAAGACGTTCCCGCGAAAAAGAGTCCCTGTAACGTGATGCAGCGGAGGAATCTGGCGACAGACGACAGTGCCCACAGTAGACACATTCCAGCCACCGAGTAGGAAAGGTATATTTATTTAGTGGGAACTTATATTTTTGTCTTTAGCGGGAGGTAGAATTCTCTGGGCCTAGCAAACCCTGTAGTTTATTAAGGGAATTCCTGGTATTTATTCACAGGACCATTTCTGTGATATTTACCCCTCAAACTCCGTCAAAGAGACAACCCGTTGGTTTATCTTGACCCGAAAAAGTTTCACAATAAAACTGTCATCTCAGGTCATCTCTTTGTTCTCGATATTGAAAGCGTCAGTTTTATTGTAAGGATATGGAGTATATGTACATAAGACAGAGTCTCCACAATTCATGGTAAAGAACAAGCAAATGAACAAAACTTTTATTGTTGTTCTTCATCTTGAAGTCACCATGCGGCCTTCAACAATGAGCTTTTCTCATATGTCAAAATAAGTTCAAGACGGTCCCTAAAAATCTAATTATCACATAAGAGAAGTTCCATCATAACATTTGTTCCAAAAGGATATTTATATAATAGTTAATCAATTTTCACCTATGTGAAATAATATAGAATACTAGTATATATTCCAAAGGGACAAATATAACAAGTAAAATTCTAAGTCAATGTGTACGTACACACAGTAAAATAGTTTAAACTCTTGTTGCTAAAACATTGACAAACCTCCAGGAAAAATACGTCATA